>JAOWAY010149513.1:0-10590 GCA_028565895.1 Goniobranchus geometricus
TGTTTATGTGCAGCCACACATGAGCCATAAGGTATAGCACAACTCGAATGACTCACCCAGTCACAGTATACTGACACTGGGCCAACTAGTCTTAGTGCTGTTCTCGTAATGCTGAGCACCAACGAGACAGTTACTAAAAAGCCAATTTTAAAGTCTTAGGTATGACTCGGCCAGGGATCGAAACTGAGACCTTCCACTTCTGAGGCGGACGCTTTACCACCGGGCCATCGGATCTGTATCCACTCAGGGGTAATTGAGTACCCGACCATAGGCATAGGAAGATCTTGTCAGTATGCTAGAGCGATGCACTTGTAAAATGGCAGCAACTCGGTATACTTCACATGGAGTTGAGACAGTATTTGATTGGAAAAGCATGTCAGTGAATACTTGTAAAGTGCTTTGAGCACTTGGTGGATTTAGCGCTCAAAAAAGGCTTTTTATTTTGAAAGCAAAACAAGGGGATTTGAAGGATAATGTCTTCATAAGATCCTGAAAATTTGATTGAAAATTCAAGTCATCAATGCTTCTATCAGATGTTACTCGAACCATGTTTGAGAAATAAAGTAAAGGACATGTTCTGAGGATGGATAAAACTAGACATCTGTATATTGCACTGAGATGTGCACCATCGGGCAAGAGGAAAAGGGGAAGACCAGTGGGAATGTGGAAAAGAACAAATTGATGTAGAGGAAGATGAGATGAGGAAACCTTAAATGAAATCAGCTGGTTTGCACAAGAAAGAGAGGCATGGACGAATCTTGTTGTTGCTTTGTACTCCACTGGGAGTGCAGAAGATTGAACTGGACTGAACTGAGTCAATCAGATATGAAGAAGAAGGAGTAGAATTGGACTGAGTTGAAATGAAGTTGCTGTATTTCTCAGAGGAATTTATAAGATTGGAAATGTACTGATTAGACAAAATATTCAGATAGACTGGTTTGAATGTTCAAGTAGACTACGGTATGGAAACAATGAGACTCTAGATTAAGATGGTGAGAGAATGATGCATTGTATAGGACTTGTAAGAGAAGCCATATCCACTGTTGCAGGGTTTGCTGAAAGAAAAAGAAATCAAAAGCAAGAGACTTATCATGCTGTGTTTGGTAAATGACTCTTCCACCCTTTTCACCTCTCTAACAATGTCTATCCTTTCTCATTTTTACTTCATGAACAGATTCAAATGAAAAGACATGCCCAAAAATTAAGAAAAAAAAGAAAAAGAAAAAAAAAGGAAAGAAAGAAAAAGAGGCAAATGCAACTCTGCCAAATCATTCATGTCAAACTTAACAAAAACCAAGATACCACTTATAAAGGAATTTACAAGCTCACAAATATTTTTCTGTGAATCTCAGCATAATTTAGATATCTTGTGCTTAAACCTTTGCAAAACGGTTTTTTTTGTTTTTTGAAAATTTCTTTTCATAATTTCGTCCCTTTTCGAAGTATATGATACTGTTTTCTGCAATAAATTTGTAAACAGGCCTTATTATATATTATGTTCTTGTTGTTTCCAGGCCATAATGAAGTACATCAAAGCTAGAAGGGGCAATTTGTGGAGATCGGCAGTGCTGAGTAACATTTGGACTGTCAAGAGACAAGAACAGGCAAGTTGAGCGGGGCAGTGGCGGGAGATGTGGGAGTGATTGAGGAAAGTAAAAGTTATTTTCTGTTGTAGACAACAACTCAAGAATAGACTAAACACCACTGCATGGCATAGGGCCAAAGTACAGATGTCCCAAAGCGACTGGATCAAAAACAAATTAAAATATTTGTGGCCTTGAGCTTTGAAACTTCAGATCAGTTACTTGAGTAAGTATCAATGTGAAAATTTATGAGTTTAGGGTGATTCAGTTAATGCCTTTGCTCCTTAAAAACTTCCAAGATGCCACTATGCGCAGTCCCCATGATGTACATTATGAGCAGCGCTTATCATGTATTTTCTATTTGTTATGCTGGCTTATAGCAACCAGCTAGAAAAAAACAACTACACCTTTGAATTTGCTGAAAGGCTTTTCATGTGAATCCACCTCGTCAGTTTCAGAGAAAAAGATTGAGAGAGCTATAAACTGAAAAAGCAAAATGGTCTTTTGCCACAAAAAAAAAAGGCAAAAAAAAAAAAAGTGTTTTGGATCAATGTCCTTCTTCAGTTACAAAATCATAAAAGGAAAACAGGCCTTCAGATAAGTGTAAATGGAGTGAATATACTAAAAAGATTAAAATGATCAAAATATGTGATGTAGCTGTGTTTTAGTTGGCACAGAGAGTGAGATTTAGAAAGGAACGTTATGTAAAAAATCATATATTCCTACATATTGATTTAGATTCATACTAAGAGTAGTAGCATTTTTTGTACTTGAATTAGGTAGAAGACCTGCACATAATGTTTTGCTCATTGTGACAATTTGAATTGCTTTAAGGAAGCAGACTCATCAATTACATCATTAATTTTAGTATGGCCAATTTCTCGATCAGCATAGCAAATAGAACCATAACTCTTAGCTTGTAGAAGAGAAGGAAGACTACAAGCAGCATGGAAATGAAAGATTGAGAAAGGCAATAACGTGAAGAAGCCGCAGGACTAGGAAGATCTCACAGCCCCTACAAGAGCACCACCATTCCTTCCTTTGATTTCCATTTGAAACGGCATATTTTTCTCTTTGTACTACACTAGTACACTGCCTTTCTAATCGAAATAGCTGTAACAGGAGGCAAAGTGTAAATATAGCACAGGGAACATACACATCAACTACATCACAGAGGCACCAAGGGAAAAGGACAGACTTGTTTGTAGATGTCAACTCGCATAGAACAGCATACACAGCAGAGAGGACCGGTCATGCATTCTCAAGCAGTTATGGCATACAAACTCATGCCAAGGCAGGAAGTTTCTTGGTGCACAGAATAGCGTACTTTTAATATTGATCTGTTGGTTGAAGGCTTTAATTCCTAGATATGAATTTTGATAATGATCCAGAAGATGAAATATAAATAAATATATTGTATGAGATGAAATGGCAATAAACACTTGTGGTCGTCATTTTTTTAAATGTCTCATGCAACTATGATTTATATCAAACTTGTAAATTTCTTCCAGTTGACAAGTGTAAATATTTTATATCAAGGAAAATTCTTGAAGATAGTAATTGAAAGGTTGAGGAGATGAGTCTACCCCCAGACGGACAGCTAAAAAATAAGATTTACTTCAGAAATCAATATCCATGGCAAATAAACACGCTGAGAAATTCTGAGTATAGAAAATTGCATTTTCTGGTCTGAGGCTGGGAAGTAGACAGAGGTAAAGCAAGAGCACAACAGTATCAGACCTTAAATACAAGTGACACATCTTCCTTCAAAGACGTGTGCTATAGAGCTGAGTTGACCAGAATTTTGAAATACAAAAATGTGAGTATTAGATAATCATTAAGTCTTGCAATGACGACTTAACATACTGGGGAACTTAAACGTGACAATAGCCATCGAGTTTGACTTTTGTCACAGACCCTAAGGTCAGAGCTCAACCCCATGTTAATGTTGGCTTTGGAAAATTTTGACTTTTAAATCTTTTCTCTTCTCCCAAATAAAAATCGAATCCGTGCTTGATTCGAGTTTCTAGTCTTATTGGAGATAAGAACAAATTGCATGGTTCCTTATGATATGTGCCATTTTTGATATACAAGAACTCTTGGCAGTTGGAACTAATGATTGTGTTCTGATGTATGAAATGGATGGGCTAGAAAGACACTGCATAGTTAAAATTAATTCTCCCATTCCTTCCTTTGGTCTCTTCTTTCAAAATTAATTGTTCGATTCCTTCCTTTGGATTTTTCTATCAAAATTAATTCTTCCATTCTTTCCTTTTGTCTCCTCTTTCAAAATAAATTCTTCCGTTTTTTCCTTCGATCTTTTCTTTCAAAATTAATTCTCCCATTCCTTCCTCTGGTCTCTTCTTTCAGAATTAATTCTTCCGTTCTTTCCGTTGTTTCTTCTTTCAAAATTAATTCAACCATTCCATCTTCGGTCTCTTCTTTCAGTATTAATTCAACCTTTCCTTCCTTCAGTCTCTTCTTTCAAAATTAATCTACCATTCTATTCTTCGGTCTCCTCTTTCAAAACTATTAATACCCTTCAGATATGATAGCCATTTTGACCAAACTCCTACAGATTACAAATCAATAGGAATTGTAAAAATTGTAATAAAGATAGATGTGAAATTATCTTTTGTCACATAGAAGATATGCTTTTTTTTACCTTATCACAGTCCTTTTCTTATAGGTCTTTAAAAATGGTGGCAAAGGTTGTGCATTAGTGTCCGAAATGGTTGGCAATATAAGCATTTTCTCCATTGCAATTTATAATTTTTAATGCCAATGAATTGAACAATGTAAACTTATGAATGGAATTGTTCTTCTAAAGATGATGATCCTTCACAGGAATCCGGATTTGCCCAAAGAACTGGTTCTCAAAATCGAAGACTTCTTTGGTACTGTCCAAATGTTGCTTCCACTGTGGCTATCCTGAAGACTGGACTTCATGTTAAACCTCATGATGGGTATGGCATCTTCTTTCATGATGCTGTCAATCTAAAAGGTAAATGTTGTCAAAATCTGATATACCATGGATTTTAAGACTACAGAAAAAATCCTTGTCGGATCATATCCCTGTTATGTCACATAGTCAGAGGAAAAAAGAATTTATAACACCCTTTTACCATTGTTGTTATGGAGTTTCTACGGTACAACAAAAAGTCTTGATACACGCTGACCCACTTAAAAATATCATTATGCACGAAGACTTAGTTAGCCTACCAGAGAGCGAGGGTATTTCCTGTTTGTAATGGACTACTTTGATGACATCATCATGTAAACAAAATTTCTCAAGGATTTTTAGCATAAAGGTCAATAGCCATAACAGTACAGTAGGTTTTAAAGGAGTAGATCTAGATCAGCAGTGATTTATCCTCATAACTCAAGTGGACATTTGATTTATCTAATGCTTGTTAGATGCAGATCAACATTCATGCCAGAGATATGTAGATTTAGATCTAGATATCTAGATTTCCAGTAACAGGGAGTTGATCGCAGTCAGCTCTCTCTGCGAATTTGACGACTTTGAATTCTCTAGATGTAATCTAGAAAAGAAATTTACACTAGATCTAGGTGTCAAGAATCTGGAATCTAGATCTAGGTTAGATAGATCTGGACTGTAAGTCTATGTCTAGATCTACAGATCTGATGGCCTAGTAGTAGAACGTCCATCTCGGAAACGGGAGGTTGCGGGTTTGATCCCGGCCGAGTCAAAGCTAAGACTTTGAAATTGGCATTTTAGTAACTGTCTCGCATGGCGCTCAGCATTATGGCCCGGTGTCAGTATACTGTGACTGGGTGAGTCATTCTAGTTGTGGTTTACCTTATGGCTCATGTGTGGCGGCACATAAACATGTAAAAATAGCACCGTCGCTAATATAACCTATGATATTGAAAAGTGACGTTAAACCCACAAAATAAGTAACGTCTAGATCTAGAATTACATCTATTACTGATTTGTCAAAATTATCCGAAATAACTTGAATTTGGATATACATTGGTGAAATCAATTGAAATCAGATCAGTTTTGGATGCAGTTTTTTCAGCATACACTTAAAGCCTAAATATAAATGTAACTCAGAAGGAATAAGGTACATTTCATTGTGAAAGAAAATAATAAAAAAGGAAAGTGAACACCAGTTTTGTTGTTATTTCAGTGATCTAGGCATGACTATATAAGGTGTGGCGTTTATTCAAGTAATTGAGCCTTATTTATTTTATGTAGTTCTTTCATTAGATATTATCTTACGAATTTAAATGACGCCTTTGGTTAATTTTAATATTTTGTACCTTATATTTAAGTAAGTGATAATGTTGCTACATTGAGGGGTGTTATGTAACAGTTTTTGATGCATTTTGGTCCATAAATTTGTGAATACGCTGTTTGACCTTGAGAGTTTTGAACCACTAAACATCAAAAACAGTATAATACAGCCCTCTCCTGCAATCTAATAATCATGAATGATGGCTTTAAAGAGAAAGATAAAGATAAATTTATAGTCCACATCCCCACACAAATGCAGGCTGTACAGATTTTACATTGTTTGTTCCCCTGGCGGGCTCTGATGATTTCTCAGCTCCCTGGGGAGAATACAAGTAAAAGTGATTGGGTGCTACTGTTGAATGATAGGAAATAATGTAAAGTACGAAAAATTTGTATTCAACATGGCCAGTACAGGCGTGCAAGGCCGCGTGGGCTCGAGTCCAACGCGCGCAAGCAAGTCATGGACATCATGTCCTAGGTAAGACACTTCACTTCCCTTACCTCACCCGAATCAGGTGTGAATTAGCACCTTGCTGTTTAGACCGCGCTGTCTGTCTTAAAAAATATATTTGCGCCAACAAGCTGCACATCTTGTTCTAAATGGTCTATGTGCTGTTGGTCAGGGGAGTAAAATGTCATTGTAAAACACTATAAGCATGATTATGACGTATGCTATATAAATGTGATCTTTACTACTCAACTATGAAGGCTGGACAAGAGACAGGACATTTCGGTTCTCACCCTTTGTCAGACAAAATAAAAACAAAACAAGCAGACAAAATCATTACATGAACATAAATGGAGATTGAAATAAAAATAAAAAACAAAGCAGAAGAATAGAAGTGAACTCTATAAAGGGCTCAAAAGGCTGAGAGAAGAAATCTAGGTTTTGGGTGGTTCTGGGAACTATTTTGTCTTAGTTATGTATAGTTTTTTGTGAGTCACATCCTTGACCCATTTTAACATTGCTACATTGTTCTAGAATCTTGATTTCTTCTGTCTGCCTTTAGAGCCTGAATAGACTTAATCTTTTTTCTTGTGCTTTGCTTTTATTTCGATTAAAAAAAAAAAATTTTTTTTGAGGAACATAGTAGTTTGTTTCTTTTTTTCTGCCTTTCATGTCAATGTAATCATTTTGTCTGCTAGGGAGTATAAAGTGGAGCGGCCTGTTAAGTGTATCGCATAAGCAATCTAGGAAGATCTCTCCCTGCTTATTGCCAAAATCATTCACTCCTGAGTAGACTTAGGTAAGCAGAGTAAAGTACCTTACCTAAGGACACAATGCCCAAAACTTGTGATTATGGACATGACTGTCAGATCATGTTGAGTTAAATTAACAATTACTTGGTCTCCAGGTGTATGTATACTAAAGTGAAGTGGTCCTTTTTGAGATGAAACAGCTCATACTGCTGTGTCTTAATCTAGGTATCTATAGCAATAAGGGGACAGTGACAGATTTTGTTGGTCACTCTCTGAATAGGATACTAGTCTATTGCCAATTTTCACCTGGTTTGAGTGAGGCAACTAGGGTAAAATACCTTGCTTACGGAAAAAAACACATGTCCCTGCTGGGAGAATCGAACCTGCTACCTCTCAGTCTGCTGGTCAATGCTCTACCCCTGAGCTACAGCGCCCCCCTCCTTTTAATTGTACATAATGTATGCTCAATCCACTGATATAATATCAGTATATATATGGACTCACTTTATACTTAAGTCCTTTGATGTCCTATATGTAACAGAATGTGATTTGCATGAGCAAGCAGAGGACTACTTTTATGACATCTGCCCTTGCCCCGCCCCTTCTCTTGTGCCTTTACAATGGCTGTTATCAGTCCCTTTTTCCAATGATTGGGGCAGCTGTATTTCGATTTGGTGAAGTCTAAACTGCCTTCACAACTTAATGCTATATGTTTCACCTATTTCATTAGGTTAGGTAGCTGCTGTTGCTCAGTGGTAGAGTGCCGGCCTGCAATCAAGAGGCAGCAGATTTGATTCTCGCTACAGACACATCAGTTTATTATTTAGCAAGAAAATATGTCCATGCTACTTCACTTGAACCAGGTAAGAATGGGCACAGTTTTGGCTAGAAACTTCGGCAAAAGACATCCTATTCAGAGAGTGATGGACAAAGTCTGTCACTGTCCACTTCATGCTACAGACACCTGGATAAGCTCTGGCTGTATGACAGATCCTGCTAGAAAAGGACTGCTTTCCCATTAGATCAGCACGAGCACGTGGCTATTGAGAGTGTTGCGAGGTTCTGATGGTAACAGGTTTCGAGTGAGGGTGGGGATGAGAGTTCTAGTATCAATGCAAGAAAGAGAGGGGAACAAATGAAGAATAAAGGAAAATAAGAGTGAAAGAAAGACGGTTTTGATTTAAGGTGGAAATGGCAGGAGAGGAGAGATCCAGCAAGTCTACATTGAAGATTGCGTACGAGTAGAATAGTTAGTGTTGTTATTGTATGAAAAGGTATCGATCCATGGCAAAGATGGAGACCCAAAAGGTATTTTTCTCTTTAGAAAGGATAACTCTATGAGTGTTTTAGATTGATGTATGTCTAAATGTGTGTGTAAAGTACATAACAAGAACTTAATTCATACCATGTGCTGACAGATGACGGGTTAGCAAAGGGTTGGTTATGACATGACATTCCAGGACATTCAGTTCATTTTTTACAATTAAATGTTATTTATTATTGTCATTATTATTGTTATTCTTGACAGCTGTTGATGCCCAAGGTAAAGGCATCTTATTTCTTTGTGAGGTTGCTTTAGGACATTCATACACGTATAATGGCTTTAACTTGAAGGAGTGGAAGTCACCCCCAGAATATTATGACACACTTTTTGGTATTGGCTGTTGGGGACCAGGTAAGAAACTGTCACATCATTTTGTATACATCCTACAACTGTTTCAGGACATGATAATGGGGATGCTCCTGTTGATTATGCTGTGGGGTTTGTTATATTGAGATTTTCGGAAATTGCAAAACTTGGGAAATCTGGACCATATTACTGGAATGGAATATTATTATTTATTATATATTACATTATTTGTATTCCTATTTGGAACAATATCCCTGGCAGATCAGGACAATTTTGTCGAGTGTTTTCTACGTTTCAAAGAATTTTCAAGTGTAATTTTTACATTTTCACCACGATCTTCACATTGCTTATGATTAAGTCGGCCTATTGTAATGAGACAAGGACATAAACAAGGAATACTGTCCATGCAATGAATGACGGTTAGCTTGCTTTATAAGGCAATGGAATGAACTAAGAAAATGAGCTCATGTCATCAAGTGGATAGGAAAGCTGCATAATCATGTCTATTGTTTGTCATGTTCCAATCAATGCCAACTCCTGCCATTGGCAGGCCGGTTTCAACCAGTCCGTCACCTGCATTTTAATAATCAACACACGCAAGCTTTAAAGTCAGTCAGATGTTCCTGATCAGTGGTCAAAATGAATATTAGGGGCAGAGGTACAGTCTTATTCGACCTCAACAGACCAATATTTAATATTAGGGGCAGAGGTACAGTCTTATTCAACCGCAACAGACCAATATTCAATATTAGGGGCAGAGGTACAGTCCTATTCAACCGCAACAGACCAATATTCAATATTAGGGGCAGAGGTACAGTCTTATTTAACTGCAAAGACCAATATTCAATATTAGGGGCAGAGGTACAGTCTTATTCAACCTCAACAGACCAATTATTCAATATCAGGGGCACAGGTACAGACTTATTCAACCTCAACAGACCAATTATTCATTAGCTCACATGCAGTGATGACACTTCCATTGGTCTGAGCTTCATAGCCCAAAGCGATAAGTCAGCTGGGCATTTATACAAATGAAATAGCCAATAGGATGTACAGACTGTTCAAGACATGGTTTACGAAGATGCCGGGCAGAGAAATCAAACTTCACACTTAATTTACCAAGTTTTTTTCAGACTCTCCATACCCCATTACCAAGTTGTTTTTTTTCCAGTTGTGACACTGCCTAATGACCAGCATACTAGAATATTCATTAAAAATTCATTTCTCAACCAATTGATTTCAAATTTTCACATCATATTTATCAATACTCGCAGTTTAATGAAAACGTCCTTTTCAGAAATAAAAATAATAATTTTTTTCTGTGTTTAAGCCTTTAAAATGGCTACCTGGTAGGTATGAGGTTTTCCAGGTCTAGATCAGGTACAGGTCTAAACTAAATCTAATATCCTCCTCATCCTACTTCTTTGTAAGATTCAACAGCAGAATCTGAAACCTCCTTGATTGATGATCCGAATCAGTATCACATGAACCATCTTCTGACATTAAATTGTGCATGAAATCAAAGATGCCTTCATCAAGATTTCATCTTTGAGAGGCCATCCTTGGCAGTGCAGGCAGTTAGAGTATAAATTGTTTACATTCTGGCTCTATTTTGTGATCAAGACACTTGTAGCAGTTGAAGCAGTGTCTTCCTATCTTCATAGGTTTCTACTTTCACTTTGAGTGGGCAAGGGAGACCACTGTAAGAAAAGAATTGTACTCTAAAAGAGGCGTGTTGCGTTGAGCGGCATTTGAGCGGATTGGTAATATGGGCAGCAAGCCGTTTTAAGTGGATTGGTAGATTAACTCACTGGAGACTGAGCTTTTTTCGGCCCAACAACCCTTGGAGACTGCACAATTTAAGGGTTATTTCAGAAATTCAAAAAACACTTATGAAAAGCTCTATATACATG
>JAOWAY010149624.1:0-10589 GCA_028565895.1 Goniobranchus geometricus
GAGAGAGAGAGAGAGAGAGAGAGAGAGAGAGAGAGAGAGAGAGAGAAGGGGGAGGGGGATAATATTTATGTATCAATGCATATATTCATTATTTTCTATAAAGATTTCTTTACTTAGTTCTTGTATAATGTTATAATTTGTTTGCCTGACCAAGGATTGACTAGTTTTGATATATTTACTTCTGTACCAATTTATTAACTGAATAAACTTGAAATTAATTAATTAGTAGATTATAGATATATTTAGGAACAGAGTTCTTTAGTTTCAAGTTTCATTGTATGATTGCTCCGAATGTACAAATAAGACCTTAATTGAAGTGCTTAAAACACAGAACACAGACAAAATAGACCTGTCTGTAGGCAAAATAGTAAGCATCCATAAAATAAGTTATTTAAGCTGAGTAAAGAACTTATTGCTGTGATGTGCACCTTTAACCTCTTTGGGTGTAGATACAAAGGATATTTACTTCCAGTCTAGGCCTATGCTATTCTTGTTAGCAAGTAACTTTCAATTTCCATACCAATAGCTATTTAAATCCAAAGTCTGTCAGCCATCCTCCTTTTGGCAAGGCATTTGTCTCTTTTATTCCACACCAAAGGCTTCTTTTAGGATCATTTGCAATAGATCTAAGCAAATTATATCCGTTGTTTTAGATGTTCAACTAAAGAAAAATCTAACCAACCGCGTGTTCAATAGGGAAGGTTAAATCATCTTGATCAAACACATGGGTAGTGTGTAATAGTAATAACAAATTCTGTTTGAATCGTGCTTAAATGGATGATGCTGATTTAGAAATTGTTAAAAGATTATTTCTGCATTGATGGCTGTGCTACACTTGTCCAACAAGCCGCTACGGTGACGGTGACATCAGGGTGTTTCAGTCGGAATCAGTATTGTCTCTCAATACTTACAAAATCAGGACAAAGTATCGGTGCGCATCGGTATCGGCAATAAGGATATTGTATCGATAGTTGTGGGTTTGATAGACAAATATTTATATTTCGTCGTCCTTATTCATACTTATCCTAAAATTGGGATCCTTCATGCTTTCCCCTTGTATTGATAGAACATCACCACACACAATGTAAAAAATACTTGAGCTTTTACCATACTGAAACAAGAAGTACCATTTGCTAAATCTACATAATTTTTTTTTCTGTGCTATCACAACACAAAATAAATGGTTCTGCAAGCCATATAGATGTTTTTGAGTGCTGCCACGATGGATAATAAAAAAAGGCCATCTTGACAATTTTGGGTGTTTCCACACTGGTGAATGAAAATAGGTTAGCTTGACAATGTTGAAAGCTGCCAGAGCAAGGAAAATTAATAAAATAAAAAAGTGTCCATTTGGGATCCTGTAGAGGACCTGGATAGCATACAATTCATTAATGCTAACTGCATGCTGGACAGTGGTGTGAATGAAAGATTCTACATTTGGACATAGTGAACAAATTGATAACAAAATGACAGAGTAAAAAGTAGATGTTGCACAACAACACTAATAATGGAGAACTAAACATTTAATATGAGCTAACACTGGCAATACGGATATGAGGCCAGGAATTTTTAAAAAAATGTATCCATTTATTTTTCATTAAAAAAAACAAACAAAAATATCAAGTAAGTAAACTTTCATTTTAGAACAATATGAAAATTAATTTTATATCTTTCAAATTATTATTGTGACATAACAAAAGTTGCCACAGGTTTGTTTGACAGATGGAAAGCAAACAAGACTCTGGTAACAGAATAGAGGGTCTATGCCGTAAAAATAACTCTGAGAACTTTTTTACAGGACAGTAAAAAATAGCCACTGCGTTTCTTTTATATGACATTAAAATAATGCAAATAGGAAATACAAGCAATAGAAAATCTTTTGAAGTATTTTTTGGTCTAACATATAATGTTTTACACATTTCAGACGAAATAGATCTACACTTCTAGATTATGAAACTGGCTCTCGACCCCATCTTGACTTGGACAGTAGTCTGAACATGTTTTCTTTGATACAAACAAAGGTGGAATCGAGATGTAGTCTGCTGAAAAGATCGAGATGATGTTGTAAAATGTTGAAGAATGTCAACAGTAAATCTGGAAACTGAAACTAAATGAAACTCATTCATTACCTAAGAGAAATAGCAACTATTCAGCACAGAAAATTTCAGCTCTTAAGATTCAAGCCTTTATGCTTGTTTTATGACATTTCGTCCAATATGTAACAGATAAGAATCTTCAGGATAAAAATTGCGTAAAGGTAATATCAGTCTTAAGTAATTCCTTTAACTTGAGTCAATCAAAAAGGATACAAATTTGTGAGAAAAACTTGCTATCATTGCTGAAATTTTAAAAAGAAGAGAAACGTAAAACATTGAAAAAAAACTAACAAACAAGGTTTTAATGATAAGACAATAATTCAACTATTTCAAATGCAATTACCATCTGTCTTACGGACAATACAATTCAAAGGCTTTGAAACATAACTACAATAATTTAAGTGTCTAACCAATAATTCTCCTCCCTTTGGCATCCTTAGATCCCATTAAATAGTCATCTGAATCAGAAACAACCACTGATTTCCAGTGATTGCCCATTTCAAAAGAAAGAGTTCAAGTAATTAAAATAGGCATGGCACCATATATCAGTGTTGTTCTTACCTTTATATTCATCAAATGCCCTGTCATAAAACTGATAATTTGAGAGGGAGAAGGTTAAACCATTCACATGATGCACATAATATCTCATCTACAAAATTGATGTTCTTTTTAAACTTGTCAATTTCTATACTGCAAATTACCAAACGAAGATCATTTAGAAACAAAAAGAAACAACAAAACTATGCAACTTGAAGTTCAAGTTCTATCTATTCTAAAATAATTAAAATGACTGAAATCAAGACTTTTTCATTTCTAGCCATGAAATGAAGAAGATTGAAAAACCTTTCAGCTAAAAGCTTTACTGATACACATCTGTTTTCTTCACACAACTGTGTCACATTCTGTTGATGTAGTTCTGACTCCATTTTTTCAGATACATCATCTTCCTCTAGAAATGGAGGGGAAAAAAAAGCAAATTTTCAGAAAGGAAATTTTACAAATATAATAAACAGTCAGTAGCAAACTTACCACAACATACTTCAAAGTTGGCTTTCCAAAATTATGTTACTAAAAGGAGAGATTAACACACTGTATGACTATATGCACATTAAATCAAAAGGAGTGGTTGAGACATCCTAGATTTCAGTAATAATATTACAGACTGATAAAAACCTCAGGCTTTGTGAGATTGTTGTCATGTACAAGTGAGGCAGATATAGATGAACTTGAAATGCTTATTTTTATGGATTAGAATGAATGCCTATTCAATTGACATATAAATGTGCATAGAAAAGTAGAATTCATTTCAAGTGAGCATGTTTTAGGCAATTATGACAACTGATAAAGAGACAAGATAGTGAATGTGCCCATCCCAAAAAAGTAAGAAACAACAGTAAGTAACCTGTTCAAGGGAATTAATTGACTCATCTTGGAAGTTCCTTCGTGAGGAAGTTGAGCATGCTCTTCAGTATAATAAGTTTTATGAGAAAAGCAGAAACCACTATCTTACATAAATTCCTAACGACAAATGCACTGAGCCTAACCCTTTCTTGAAAAATAAGGTCTCTTTGACACTTTTACTTGCTTGGGACAAAGCCATGATTTAATGACTGGAGTCATAATTATTCCAGATCTACAAGAAAGTGGGACTTACAACAGATTTTGTTTTAAATATAGATGAAGATCAACCCATCTTAATATTGTAACGGTTAATCTAAAAGTGTGATTGAGAAGGACACTACTGTAAGATTGGCTGTGTGCAATATTTGTGTAAAAAATTTTAATGAGGACATCCCGTTGATAAAATGTTGAATTCTGTCAACTGCTTCAGAGCTGCTTTTGCCTTTTAAAGATAGATCCATTTCAAAATCCAGTCTCGCAATTTTTCGAAAAAATTCACGTCTATATTTTGATTTCAAGACTTCAAATTTTACAAAAATGACAAATTATAATATAATTACAAGCACTCAAGGTGAGCTAAGTTTTTTGGCCAATCCAACATATGTCTAACTTACTTGTCCTCCATTTGATGAGGGTGAAATAATTTAAAAGATATTGAGATCATTTTAATTTGTTCCAATTCAAATGCTCTTTCATACAAACATAGAAACTTACTACTTATGAAAACAATAAACACAGCTTTGTTCTGTCGCGCTGTCTGGATAGCAGCTGGTATTCCACCTTCATACCACTTCATTTTTACTTTCAACTTGCTATTTCAGCTCATCAACAAAGCGTTATCAAGTTAGGAGACGTCTGCTGAAATATAAACAAATTTAAGCAAAGTAAGAACTAACATGTGTATCACTTTTCCCCACAATCATTATTGCCATATCATTTAGCATTGAGAGATTACCAATGATGAGTAAAAGAAAATGCTCTGTACATTCTCCATAAAGAGATTGATCAAGTTCTGACATTCTTTTTATCTCTTTATAAAGCTGTCTTTGTTATTGTTCTGGTCAGTGTTTTTGTTGTCCTTAGAAAAGCAGCAGCTTGCCTTACCAGAAACATCTTTTTAGCCCTCTATATTTTATGCGGGCTGGGACCCAGCAGCAACCCTTTCAGAAGATATTATGTTAAAAATTATTCCTTTTGGAGGAACTCATCGCATGAAAGATATAAATGCAAGTAAAGTACATACATGTCAACAAATACCCGGTAATCACTTTTATCAATAAGAGGCTTGGTTACAGTATATATTATTCACTGCTGTAAAGAGCATATCGTGGAGGTAATTCTATAACCGTCTAGCTTCCAATTATTCAAGACCATGTTTTTTGTGCGTGAAAATTACAGAAACACTTTATCTGCATGTTCTGTCAAAACCATGAGGTGATTCTGCAAAAAACACTGTGGTTTTTCTAAAAACATCTTTTAAATCATGATTTGCAATTGTTTCTGGCTTGTTATGTTTGAATAGCTACGTTTTTTGGCTCTTCTAAACAAAATTATAAAATGAACTTATACTATTCGAAAGTTACATCGAAGGTATGGAATGTATAAAATTTTTAATTAAAAGAAAACAAAAGTAACTGAACTAAAATAATTATCCCTTTTTGACATACAGTAAAACTTTCTTATACCGCCAACTTTGGGCCGTCAGCAATATTGGCGGAATAACAAGTTTGGTGGTATGACTAAAAGTGTAATGACAAACAACATAATGCATGATGTAGAGCCCATTGAGTCATTTTACTGAGTGATACTTTGCTAAAATATAGTGTGTATAGATATAATCTTTTGGATATTTTGTGTTCTTTTGACTGTATTATGTTTTTTGAGTGCATTTGTTTTCTTTGCAAACAGTCATAGGCAGACACTTTTCCTCCATAGGCATAAATTTTTTTTAAGATCACACCCTGACCCATAGCATGATGTGAGTGGGGCCAGGCTAAGCACCCCACATCAAGTAATGTAACTTATCATAGAGTATTGCCATTTTCATCCCGGCTTTGAATGCTAATGACCCAGATGATGATCCTTCATTTTATATGCAAGGTCTGTTCATGGGGGGATTCAAATAAATGTAGGTGAGCAGGTCTGTTTTGCTGCCCCTCAACCACATATCTCTAGATTGAACTATAATCAGCATCCACGTTTTAAGCAATGTAATATGCAATGTTTTCAGGTAATGTATTGTACACAACATGGTACAGTAGTGACTGTATAACATCCTGCCACCTAAGACCCTGTTCTGCCTAAGATCTCACTTTTCTATGGAAACAGAATTTTTTCCATATAAATTTCTTTTTCTTCTCCCTGGTTTATGCTGAGACTTCAGTCATTTGTGAAGATTCCTCAGCACTTTACAAAGATCTTGGTTGGTGCCATCTCTCTCATCATTCCATAATCGTATTGTGGAGGGCACGAATGAGTGAAGATATGCATTCACCCGTGACCGCGGAACGAAGAATTTCGACTGCTTTCTTGGGTTTATTATGAATCTATCGAGGTGTATCTTTACTTCATGTTTTCAGCCTTTTAATGGTAAGTCGGTCTTGTTTCTTTCCCTTATGCCTTGCAGTGTGTCCAAGCTTGATTCAAATTGAAGTGTTCTCTTTCTCGTCTTTCGCTTTTTTGTACTGTTATTCTGATTTGTGATTTTGCAGATAATGAATTTTAAAGCCCTCTTTTGTATTGATTCTATTTCATAGATTTCTTTCAAGTAGTAAGGATCTCATACTCCACTGCTATATTCCAACATGGATCTGACAAAACTTTTGTAACATTTCCATTTCATCTCATTGTTTGCTGCACACAAATTTCTTCGGATGAACCTAAGTGTAGAATTTGCTTTATTACAGATATCAGTGATGTTTCCATGTCAATTTGCTGTTAATTGTTATGCCGAGATATTTGGCCTTAGTAACCTCATTCAGTACAGTGTCGTGGATTCTATAAGTAGACTGAAAGGTCTTCTTTTTGTTTGTAATTTTCAAGACCTGGCACTTTTAGTGTGAACTTCCATACTATTTTCATCTTCCCTTTTTTTGTAACTCATCCAGATCACATTGGAGAGATTGTGAATCCTTGTCATTTCAAATTATTCGATATAGCTGGCTGTCGTCGGCGAAAGGTCGGAGAGAAGGGCTTGGCGATATTCTTTCAGCCACATCTTTAATGTAAACCAGAAACAACAGCGGGCCCGGGACGGTTTCCTGTGGTACACCTGAAAACACTGCGGCTCTTTCGTATCGTACTCCATCAATTCTGACGGTTTGGCTCCTGTTTGACAAAAAGTCTTCAATCCACTTGAGAATTTATTTCTGAATTTCATAATTACTTAGCTTCTGGGACAGCTTACGATGAGTGACGTGATCGAATGCTTTACTGAAATCCAACAGGATTGCGTCCGTTTGGAGATTTTTGTTAATATTCTCCGCTAGACCATCGCAGGTCGTTATCCGCTGTGCTTCACAGGATCTTACTCACGAGTTTTTTGGTCTTGCTGTTAATCCATGGTTAGGGTATTTTTTATGTTGTACACGTTTTCATCTATGATTGATTTCATATTAGCTTCAAAAATCATCCCACTGAATACTAATCTCAGATTTAGAGTTCTCTTTGTCAGTGATGTTCAGAGGCCCGTAATCAGTTTCTAGTATAGCTATAGTTTCCTTTATGCCCATTGATTCGTGAATATCTGGACATGACATTGTTTTGTTATTGTTTATGCTGATAGTTTCCTTTTCTGTATCAACTGAGATCGTTTCCAATCAAGACGGTGGTCTTGGTGAACTTTTTAGATGTGCCTAACCCTCATAAGAGCTGATTTCAACAAGATTGTCCCCGAAACACAGAGCTAGATCTAGTCGTGTAATGTCACCTGCTGAACAAAATTTAAAGGGTGTCTATTTTTGTCTTCAAATTGTAATCACATCACTCCATCTGTACTCCGTATACTTATTGAAGCAGCTGTAATCTCAGATAATTCAACATTCAAAACAACTAAAGTGAAATTGCATCAATCGGTCACTGAGAATGACGTAGATTTCAAATAAGTAATTCTAAATATAGATATTCTTGAGAAATTGTGTTAGTTGCAATAATCTAGTGAGTCCAACAAGGAGCATTTGTCTTGCCCTTTACCAAATTGCCTAGATCTAAACTTGTCCACTATAAATTCATCAAATATTTTTACACCAGTGCTGGATGATATTATGTAAATTTAGAAAAAAATAAGCACAGTATTGTGTTTGCAAATAATCGACACATTTCTTAATACAGAGCACCCGACACAATGAGTACCATTGCTTTGCTAGGGTAAACTCATGGCAGCTGAACCCCAAAGATGTCCGTGGAATTTGTAAACGTAGAAAGAAACAGGCATAAAAACACTGAAGGAAGACGAAGACGAATGAAAATCCACCAAAAGAGTTGGCTCCCTGATCGGAGATAAGGAGGACGTAGAAATAAGGATGCAGTTGTCCAAAATTGCACTCCATAAACTTACCAACATATGGATTAGAATGGGAAAAGCAACAAAAACTAATTGATAAATATCGCGCGTGAAATTAGTACTTGAATACAACAGTAGAAACTGGGATCTCACTCAAAGCGAAGAAGAGAAGCTCAATGCTTTTTATTGAAAACAGCTTAGAAAAAAAGTAAGCATTCTTTATCAAACTATAGTAACGAAAAGATCTCTACATGAATAATAGAACCACATCAATACAAATTTTGGACAGCAGATGACAATTACTTGAAACATTCTTGTCTACAGGACTATACAATCTTCATACCATGTGGACATAATAACCACCAGAGTAAGAACTTATAGAGACCTTAAAGTCCACCAATACAGCAAGAAAGATTATAAAGATCTATCCAGTGTGAGACAAATGGCATAGGACCGATCGCAGTAGGAGGCATATATTCAGAACATTGGAGAAGCTAACGAGATGTCTTGGTCTGATGATTAGGAAGCGACTGGCAATTAGCAACCAAGTTAATGTATCTACTTACATGTTCTTTATCCTGCTTATTTTTGCTTTTGTGGCGGTAATAGATTCTGCATGCTATGTCTACAACTACAGCAAAGGCGATAAAGAAACCCAAGACGATGAAAACGCCGATCATGTTGGTAAGCTCTAACTCAGGCGTTGTCTTCTGACTAATCGACCGAGTGTCGTCGTCGTCTGTACAATTAGTGCCCATTGATAGCCACCTGGAAAAAAACAGCAAATCAATCAATCAATCAATCAATCAATCAATCAATCAATCAATCAATAAGTAAGACGCCATCAATTCTGAATTATGATATTAAATCCCCGCGTGATCTTCCAATGCCATCTTGGGTAAAGGAGAGAAAAAATCTTCAAGTATTGGCCCTGACATGAAAAAAAAACTTCAACTGGTTTGGTACTAGAGAGGAAGACAATTTTCAAGTGATTAACACTACGGAGTAGAACAATTTTCAATTGTTTGGTAGTAGCGAGGAAGAAAATTTCCAAGTAGTTGGTAGTAGAGAGGAAGACAATTTCAAATGTTTTGGTATTAGAGAGGAAAACAATTTCCAATGGTTTGGTACTATAGAGGAAGACAAATATTAAGTGTTTGGCACTACAGAGGGGAAAAATTTCCAAGTGTTTGACACTAGAGAGTAATGACACTTTCCAAGTGTTTGGTACTAGAAAGGAGAACAATTTTCAAGTATTTGGCTTCAGAGAGGCAGACAATTTTCAAGTGTTTGATAGTAGAGGTGAGACCAGTTTCCACTAGAGAGGAAAACAATTTTCAAGCGTTTGGCACCAGAGAGGAAAACAATTTTCAAGCGTTTGGCACCAGAGAGGAAAACAATTTCCAATGGTTTGGCACTAGAGAGGAAAACAATTTTCAAGCGTTTGGCACCAGAGAGGAAACCAATTTTCAAGTGTTTCAGAGTGTAAAACAATTTTCAGGCGTTTGGCACTAGAGAGGAAGACAATTTTCAAGTGTTTGAAAGTAGCCAGAAAACAATTTCCAAGTTTTTGGCACCAGAGAGGAAAACAATTTTCAAGTGTTTGGCACCAGAGAGGAAGACAATTTTCAAGTGTTTGGCACCAGAGAGGAAAACTATTTTCAAGTGTTTGGCACCAAAAAGGAAGAAAATTTTCAAGAGTTTGGCACTAGAGAGGAAGACAATTTTCAAGTGTTTGGCACCAGAGAGGAAGAAAATTTTCAAGTGTTTGGCACCAGAGAGGAAGACAATTTTCAAGTGTTTGGCACTAGAGAGGAAGACAATTTTCAAGTGTTTGGCACCAGAGAGGAAAACAGTTTTCAGGCGTTCGGCACTAGAGAGGAAGACAATTTTCAAGTGTTTGAAAGTAGCCATGAGAACAATTTCCAAATTTCTTGCACCAGAGAGGAGAAGAATTTTGAAGTGTTCGGCACTAGAGAAGAAAACAATTTTGAGGTATTTGGCACTAGAAAGGAAAACAATTTCTTAGTATTTGGCACTAGAGAGGAAAGCAATTTTCAACTCTTTGGAACTAGAGAGGAAACCAATGTTCAAATATTTGGCACCAGAGAGGAAAACAATTTTCAAATGTTTGGCATTACAGAGGAAACCAATGTTCAAGTGTTTGGCATTAGAGAGGAAACCAATGTTCAAGTGTTTGGCACTGGAGAGGAAATCAATTTTCAAGTGTTTGGCACTAGAGATGAAACTAATGTTCAAGTGATTTGTAATGAACTCGTAGGAAAAATTAAGAACTACATGTTACCATCTATTTTCCCTGAAGAGATGTTGCCGGAAATATTTGGACGATTTTTTAAAGAAAAAATTGAAAGAATCAGAAACGAATTTAGTTCCCTTCCTCATGATACCTTTTGTGAACCTTTTTATGGCCAAACTTTCGACTGTTTTGAAAATGTCACACCCGAACAATTGAAATCTGTCATTATGTCATCCGCTTCCAAATCCTGTGAACTTGATTTTTTACCTACTAATATTTTGAAATTGTGTCTTGATGAAATCCTTCCATGTATATGTAGGATTGTAAACGCTTC
>JAOWAY010149735.1:0-10589 GCA_028565895.1 Goniobranchus geometricus
TCAAAGATCTTTATTCATCCCTTAAAGGGAAATTACACATGGACATGTTAAAAGGATTTAAGATCGTCAGAAAAAGTAAGGTAAAGAAAATTGAGTGTACACAGTACAAATTAAGAAATAGTAAATAATCAACAGGTCCATCAACAATATTTAAACGCACTCAAAAGAGCTTCAATAAAACAAAACAAAAACGAGTGAATCCATGTGATAACTCTAGTAGAAGCAACTAAAACATTTTAGTGTATCGGTATCTAAAAGGCAATATAAACAGTGTTTAATATAACTATTAATTGATATGAGATACATAACGCAATTTTTCATTGAAATTTACACTTTGAAGAATGTTCAATCTTCACACAACTTGTGTAAAAACAATCAACCACACAGACCATGCAAAGATTGATTGTGTCCAAAAAAAAATTGAATAATCAAAATTGGTTATGGATAAAAATTTGATAAGCTTTTCACAAAATATATTAGGATGCTTTATCATTTCCAGTTGACAGTTGAACCAAAATAAAAGGGCAGTTCGGGATGGCCTTTACTCTTTTAACTCTAGAAATTCTTGACCCATTGACCAAATATGTAGTCCATTGTTCTTCAATCAGCTGCTGATATAAGATAAACCAATTGACATTGATTGCATCCTTTCGATGCTCTCTGATTAAGTCCTTCTCCAGGGTAAAAGGCTAAAAATGACTAACAAACCCATTGGCTATTATTTAAATGATACTGAATGTCACTTCTGGCCCTTCCAATTAAATTTTTCAGTTAAAAGGCCAAGGTCTTATGCCACACTGTGGGGTATGTTATCCCCTCAGGGCTTCCCATCTTACAGAATGTTGCAGATTATATTTAGCACAGCCTCCCTTGTTGGGTTGCCGACTTTGCATAGGTTATATTTATCAGAATAGTTTCATACAGCTTAATTCCCTCTTGATGAATTCCTGCCCTGTTTTAACTGCAACCAATGACTTGCCATATTCTCATTTTTTCAACTCAAAAAGCTAAATGTTGTCTAAATGCTCCTTTTTAAACAACTTTACTCCATCTGTGTGAGAGCAAATTCAAGTAATTTTGATTCCACCAAATTCAGTTAATAGATTGATCACCTTTTTCTTCCTAACAAAAAGTTGACAGTGCGGATAATCCTCTGTGAATTTCCTTTTTTTTTTTTTTTTTTGTCCTTTCTAAAAAATTCTGATCATGTTCCATGCCTACCCAAAAGACCTGACCATGGCCTGATAAATTTACCCACTCTAGAACCATGAATGCCATTTGTTATCTTATATACTTCTTTCATATCACCTCTGCTTCTTCTGTAGCAAAAGATACATCTTTCCTTATCAAGCCTATAAGTTGTTATCATTATACCAGGTAAGTTCTATATTACGGTAGCTAGTATTAGAGTTCTGAGTCAAAATTTATGGATAGCTAAAAGTTTGCGATGAGCTTGGAAAAATTTCCTTTTTTTTTTCACTTTTCCTCAATGTCAGCATTGAAAGATTTATGTTCCGTTTTTTTCATTGATTAACTCCCTTTTGTCTCCATTTCAGTTACCAAGGCAACGTCCAGGTATCGTTGGCATTGAGAGGTCTCTTCAGCAAAAGAATAAAGAAACCAATAAGAATATTTCTCAGGCCTTTCAAGATTTGAGTAATTTAATGGACAAGGTAAAGCTCACAACTAGCAGAGATTAGCAATCCAATCTCTATCAATATATTTGTATATATTGATATATAAGTCTTCTTGAAGTAGACATCGATGGAAAGGATTTAAGAATTGTTAGAAATCTCTACTGGGACCAAAAGGCAGCTATAAGGATTGATGGAGATTTACTGAATCAAGGAAGATCAAGCAAGGGGTTAGACATGGTGTGTGATGTCACAAAATCTCTTTGACATAGTGAAACGATTCTAAGAAATTTAGAGGATTTTTCAGGCCTCAAAGTTGATGGACAAAACATAAACAATATAAGGTATGCAGATGACACAGCTCTAGTAGCAACCTCAGAAAAAGACCTCCCTAAGTTATTAGATATCGTAGTCTTGGAAAGGGAACGTAAAGGACTAGTTTTAATTGTAAAAACGATAGAATACATGGTAGTCTCCAAAAAGTCAATAAATCCCATTTGTTATCTTAAAAGCAAAGGAGAGAAAATAATCCAGAAATTTAAGTATGTTGGTTACATAATTACATCAGATGGTAAATGTGACCCAAAAATAAAGAGAAGAATTGCAGTTGCTAAAACAGTTTCAATAGACTGAACTCTTTCATAAGTTATAGGAATATCTCAATGGTGACCAAAGTAAAGGTATTACAAATTCATGTCTAGTCAGTACTATTATACGGTTGTGAATGCTGGAATATTTCAACAGACAGCAGGAAAAAGCTGGAAGCAGTGGCAATGTGGTTTCTGAGAAGGATGCTAAGAATCCCATGGAAAGAAAAGAAAACAGGCAATGCATTATTGGAAGAAGCAGGAGTAGAAGGATCATTGCTAAAAACAATCAGACAAAGACAACTGAAGTTTTTAGGTGATATAAATCAACATAAGGAATCTGAACATCTAGCCCTTACTGGAGGTGACAAGAAGTAGGGACAGGCACAGAGTGACATATTTGGAGAGCTTAAATCACTGATTGACAAACAAAAAGCAGAAAAATAATAGCATGAACTTCCTGAGATTGTCTGAATAGAGAAGTGAATGGCGTGTCATAGTTGTCAATGTCCGCCTGGGACCTGGTACTTGATGATGATGATCAATATATACATCAATATCAGGCAGGATGTTTCCATTGACATTTTCTAATTTTGGTGTTTAGATTCTTACCGAAATTCTTAAGAGAACTTTGGTACTTTGTGATTTGCTTCTTCAAAAACAAAATTAACTCTTGCAGTTTGTTTCATTCATTTCATTTCTATTTTAAGTGATGAAAAGCTTAAAAATCTATTTGGAGGAAATATAAAATGAAATATGTATCAATACATCCAAAGGACAATAACAAGGAGGATACTTCTTTTTAAGACTTTACATTTTAATATTGTAAAAAATTGCATCCACACATACCACAGGCACTGGTGTCTAAGACAGCTATGATTGAATGTCCATCCGTGTTCCCCTTTCTTTTTATATTTCATTTCAAATGATGAGAAAGCTGTTCAGAGAGTATTGCATTTTCATACTTTGAGACAAAATGCTATACAAAAATGAAGAAATCAATAGAAATATAAAGAACAAATGAACATTTTAGTGCTATGCCTTATGAATTAACAAAAATATAATTTATAATTTGTTGGTAATCTCAAAAGCCTTAACATTTTAGAAATGCCAGTCTTGTAAGGCAAGATTGAAGTTAGTCAAAGAAGGGGGATTACCGAGAAGAAGATTGTCTAAAGGTTTAATAGAAAGGACAGGCTTTTCAATAACTAAGCGTGGCAATGAAGTGCATGATTGAGAAGAGTTTTGAGTTGCAATGAAGGAGACTGCATCTATGAAAGGTATACCATAAAAATGAGGAAATGAATGAAACAGCATGAATTTACACTTGAATATGAGGGTGTTGAAATTTAATGTTATTCATGTAATGCTACTCAAAAATTAATTCTGTTTGTTTTACATCATTTGATCAACAGGCAAAAGAAATGGTTTCATTGAGTAAAGCCATCACAAATAAGATAAAAGACAAACAAGGAAACATTACAGAGGATGAGGTTTGTAATTACAGATCACCATTATGAGGTTCGAAATTCTTCAGACTGTCTTGCTTTCCAAGAAATTTCTAAAATAAATGGCTTGGCTTCTCCAGATGCTCATTTATTGCAATATATTTTGCAAAATGTTTTAAAAAGAGTGTCACCCCATCAGTAGAGGCTTTTAAAATGCTGAATCTTTAGAGCTGAAATTTGCTGTGCTAAATAGTAGCTATTGCCCCCACGTCATGAAGGAGTTCATGAAGTTTCAGTATACAGATTTTATTATTTACTCACTGACTGCCAAAACCAACACATGTGCGGGTAGTCGTTCCAACTGCAAAACTGCCAAGCTCGCACCCCTGTCGATTTCCATTTTCCCTCTATTCTCTCTCTATTGACCGACTCGTTGTCGGGTCTGGCAGTCGCGGTGCCATTGCATGTATTTTCCTGGCCGAGTATAAAACCAGAGTAGTGTCCCTTTTGTTATTGCTTTTTTCTTGTGATTTTTTTATTGAAGCTCGAAATCGACTTTGGCGTCTCGCAATCTGTTCAAGTCATTTGTTGGCGATGATGATCCATTTAGAGCTGACGGATCAGACATAGATCTAGATGATAGTGACAAAGACCTTTTCGGCCAAATAGAGATAGTAAGCGTGCTTATAGATCTACAATGAGCTTTCCCAAAAGTGATAGATCTAGTGGCGAAAAATCTCTTTTTGATTCATTCTTCAACCCTGATGCCCCTACTAAACTAAAGCTAAAAGAACTATAAAACATGATGCTAGATCCACACCGAGATCTAAATCTAGTAACATGAGAGACAGAACTTCTAGCTCTAACTCTAATGCTGTTGTCCTCAAATTAGCACAGCTGGTCCATCCCCCCAATCCAGGGCCGCAGCTGAACGCTTCTGTCTCTTGAAAATGATTGTTTCGAAAATTTCCACACAAAGCAAAACTACTTGCTGTAAATTACTTCTAGGCACATTTTTGACATTTTAGTGTTATATCGTGTGTTTCTAAATGTTACATATGTCTAATTATCACTCCCAAATAAGGTAAAAACATGACAAAGTGAAACAATTTTTTTTTAACTTTTTAATTTTCATCAAAAAATTTGGTCATTTTCAAATATGCATAAAAGAAAATCTTATTCACATTGTTAAAGTCTGTTTAAATTTCAATAAATGGCAACTTATAAAGAAATAATTCTGAAAATTTGAAGTGTCTAGCTTGAATAATTTTTTTTTAATGAATTTCTTTGGAACCCTTTGAAATGGCCGGGAGTCGCGTGAAAATGCCTCTTCGCGGGCCCAGCAGTCAGTGAGTTAACCATAGTTCGAACACCATTAGGGTGAAGGGCTTAGGGAGAGGCCTCACCTGGGATCCTGTAGAGGACCGGGATAGAGATATTAACTAACATTAACTGCATCTTAAGTAATGTGTGCTTTCAGGAATGTACAGTTGGTCGTAGTTCGGACCTATGACTGTCAGACGTTAGCGTTCTAACAGTAGAAGACTAACAGTACAACATGGACTAATATTCTTGGTGGTATGGGTATGATTCCCAGCCACATTGAGAATTTTGGACATTTTACTGGTCCAGACCTGCCACCTGGTAGGTGGAAAAGTTAGGTTCTGACGGAAATTTTTTTTTTTTTAAATGAGGATCAGCTGCCATGGCTACGACCAACTCCCAACATTTTAGATACTAGCCTGTGTAAATGTCTATAGGCCTCAAATCTAGGTGCAAATGTTTTACCATCAGGATTTGCCTCATCAACATCAAGTCAGATCTAGAGTAAATTTAGCACTGCAAACTACGAGCGATGCTATCAAAAATCACAGTCAAAAATTACAAAGTCTCCTCTCATCTTTGATCCAGATCTATATCTATATCCAGGAATATTCCTTGCTGAATTTCACCATTGAGATAGCAAGCACAACCACAATGAAAGTTCAAAGCATGTAATCGATATGATCAGAAACAACTTGATATCTAAGCAATTACCAATCAGAACTTCTACAAGATCTTTCTACTATTGCATTGAAGGTATCGTTTATCCATATCGACTACAATTTGCATTCAGTATCCTTTAAAATTAAAAAGATGATGAAGCCAGAGAAATCAACATGCTGATAATCTGTGCCTTGACTTTTAGTTTAAAAAAAAAAGGATCCAGTTGACCAGAATCAGGATGTAATGAAAAATCAGAAAAACAATGGGACAATCCAAATTGAATCAGGATAAATGGCAGGTCTGTTGATCACTAAACATGTCCCAAAAATTTTGTAAGCAATTTTTTTTTTCTACTGGTGAAAATACCGATTGTCAAAATAAAACCTAAAAGCTGTTACATAAAGTGTCTGTTTAGGCAGGTGCAGGCTTTATTAAGATGAATCGATCTAGGCAGACATCTATACAGGCAGATCATGTAAGACACCTCACCAGTATATTTTAAGAAATTCAAAATTTGAAAATACAAAAAAAAAAAAAATCAATGTCAGCTTAAAGGAGGAATTTCATAAAGCAAAATTTATCATTCAAGACAAAATTTTACTAAATAGAGAAAATGTTATGTACAGTGAAACATTATATTTAAACTCAATATGAGTGAACCAATAAAGTGGCTAAGCCAAAAAGACACTTCTTAAATTGTCTCTAGATCAGAATCAACAAAGTCCTAAATGGGTCATCGTCCCACCTCATTTCTGAAGCTCTAATACTAATATAGTATCAACTTAATGTTGTTTTGTCTAATCGTCCCTTTCCTCTGCTTCCCAAGCACTGGGCAATTAGGCAGTAACCACTGTATCTATAGTATTGTTTCATAACTGAACAAATTTAAAGTAATGGCACAAAACCTTAAGGTTCTTATATTAGGTGGGGATTGAAGAATATTGTTTTTAGAGGGAAATGGCACCAAGATGCCACCAGGGAAAATGAAAAAAAAGAAGAAGAAAATCTGAGAGAAAGAAAAATCAATGAATAAATATATGTTGATATAAAACATATATAAAAGTCAATGGCAAATTTGTCATTCCCAGCTGTACAGTATTATCATCAGATCTTTTCAAGACTTCCAAAACAAAACACAAGACCAAAGACGCATGGTTAAATCCCTCAGCCCCATCCTGATGGCACCCACAATCTAGAGATTTACAATAATACAAATAAAGGAATAATTTTGAGAGAGTGCACAAAACTGAAATGCTGAGAAAGAGAACAGGAAGTTCCAGTGCATGCAATGCCCAGATGTTATCTGTCAGAGCTTGTTACTCTACAAAAAAGAGATAGAAGACTTAGAAGTAATTTCAAAATTGTATTAATGTTCCTCACACTTTCACACGTTTTGGCGAGAGGGCCTTTTCTGTCAGTGCTCCTATCCTGTGAAATGATCTTGATGGATGCTGTGAAACCTCCCCTTCATTTTCATGTTTTTAAGAAACACTTAAAGTTCTTATTTTTAATGAAAAGCTCATTTTAACTGACATTGATCGTTTAAATGCAATTAATTGCATAAAGATTTTGTCTAATTTAATCAATTCCTTACTATTTCAGCAAACTCCTGCTGTTGAAATTTATTTTATACCCTACTTTTCAAGTACGGCGCTCTGAGCTCCCTTTATATGGGAGGTAGGGCACCCTATAAATCCAAATTATTATTATTATTATTATTATTATTATTATCTGTATCCATACTAGGCTGGATTACAACAAAAGTAAGCCTTAAAACATTGAAATAGCATGCATTAACGATGATCACAAAATTCACAACTTTTTCAATACTTAAATCTGATTTCTTTCAAGAACAGTTCATTTTCAAGACATTTCATGTATCAGGCTGTGCCTTCTTTCAAGACTGTTTCAAGTTTCGTAGGCTATTCATTTTTTCATGACCCTCCTGCAGTATGGCGATTCCACGATGTAAGTGTCATCTTGTGAGGTGGTCCTAACATTGTCTTCAGCATGTTCAAATATTCCAGTGTTGACAACAAAAATTAGTCACTGCCGTCATCATCAAAATAGAGTTTTTTTGCTCTTGGTTGAAGGAATCATATTTTTTGACTTGAGAATTCGAACAGCCTCCCGTAAATGTTTCGGATGAAGAGGACCAGATTCACCCCATTTTTCCATCACATCCAGAGCTGGAAAGAAAAAATAAGGACCCTCTGAGTAATTTTATCTCTTAGGGAAAAAAAAGTGCTGACTCTGACAATCTTGGGCATTAATTATTAGCTATTAATTATGATCTTCATGAGTTTTGATGTCTATTATATATTTGAGTAACTCAGGACCTTTGGCATGAGCTACCGACCAAACCACACACTCCAGAGACTCCAAATTTTGCATGAAACTTATTTTTCTGATAATCCAGAATATGGGCATCATGTAAAAGACCACTTGGGTCTACAAAAGAAGCTCGTTTTTATAATTTAATCATTACCGTACACAAGGGAAGCCCAAAAATAGCAATGGCCACTTCCTCCCAGCAAGGCGTCTAAATGAGTGAGATGATTGAGATGAGACTGATGTACTGCCTGACAGACTTATCTTCAATATAGATCAGATCTAGATCTAGACTTATCCAAACCAAGTATAGAGCTTCATCTAGAATCTAGATTGTTGGTTGCTTGGTATTCTAGATAACGATCTCTCTAGAACTTGATTCTAGAATGTAGACAGAGATCTAGATTGTTGATCAGTTGACAGTGAGTGAGGTGTGCAGTTTAAAAAGTTTACAGTATTATTACAATAATTATGCTTACATCATAGGGTTACAGAATAGATCAAAGGAAGGACTAAGGAAATTGTAGATCTTGGGGTTAGGCTAAAATTGCGGAGAGATATATTCTTAGATTCTCATAATACGATCTACATCTAGATCCCCATCCTAGATTTTTAATTTGATTTACGTCAACTTCTTGCTATCCATTTTCTGGATTTCTCCTTTCATCTAATGAAGCTTCATGTAAATAACATATGATGTAATTGCATAAAGTGTGCCTCCTTCGCTGAGGCGGTAAGCTTACAGACACATCATCTGAGGTCTTGGGTTCAAATCCGTTGTGGGAAGATTTTTTGTTTTGTTTTAATTTAGACCTGAAAAAATAGTTTGTCTAACCGTCTTCATTGAGAATTAAACTTTTCATTTTCCATTTTCGTTACAAATTCAACACTTGCATACTTCATTATATCTCTCTATATCTTTAATTTGTGACGGTTTAGAAACTTTGTGCATTTTTACATGCATTTGGGCAGTAGGCCCAGCTGCTTTTATTCTAAATTAGATTCATCACGTCTAAGTGGACATGGCTATTGTTTTTGATGTGAATAAGATTTCCTTCATTTTGACCACGGGCAAGGCCGTGCATACCAGCTAAGTTTTTTCATAATTATTAAGATCTGTTTTCTCTCAAATTTTTGTCCCTACAACATTGCCTAAGGTGCGCGTAATTTAAGCTGAAAACCATCAGGGATGGAACAGGCCACACACACAATTTCCTGAAGAATTTTGCACAGACCTTACCTGAAAAACACAAATTCAAATGTCACCTTTCTATCTGCACATATCATTATCATAAAGTGTTTTAGGTTTTAAACATCAGATATCCAACAAAGCTTTTTTTAAAAATCCCTGTACAAGAAAACCAAAGAAATTCCTTTGTCATTCACTATTTTAGAAAGAAGGTGGAGACCCTCCAGACATATTTTAAGGCAAGATAGGAAACCAAGCAATGCTAGCATACTTTCAGCATGAGAAACCAAAATGCCTTGGGAGTCAAAACATCAATCATACCATTATAATAACATAATTAAGACTTGACCTGAAGAGATTACCAGATTCTGCCGCAATTCAAGTAAAATTAACAAAGACTAACTTGACCTATGGCCTCTGCATTGAATGATCGTCCGACCTTTCCACCTGGGCTGCTTCAAATGTCACTTTGGTGTTTTATTTCCATTCCGTGCAGTTTTCTGCCATGTGTCGAAACTCTTCAACGTCAGAGACTAATTTCACTTGAATTGCGGTAGAATCTGGTAATCGCTTCAGGTCACGTCTTTATAATGTTATGATTGATGTTTTGACTCCCTAGGCATTTTGGTTTATCATTCTGAATGTATGCTAGCATTGCTTGGTTTCCTAGGATGTTTATATTTTGCTGTAAAATATGTCTGGAGAGTCTCCACCTTCTTTCTAAAACAGTGAGTGATAAAGGGATTTCTTTGGTTTTCTTGTACAGGGATTTTTTAAAATCTTTATTGGATATCTGATGTTTATAACTTCACTGTATGGAGTTGTCTTCTATGAAGCTTTTGCTCAGAGAAAGTTTGATTTTCTTGACATCAAATAATCTCCAAAATCAGCTTTTAAAAATGCCATGTAAATTTGACGTATCTGGTGAACAATCAAAGCTAGGAGACAGTATAAGTCTAATGTTGTTCTTTTCATAATCAGGTTCAATAATTCTAAAATATTTTTCTTTTGGGCGAAAATGGTGCAAGAGAGAGACAGAGAGAGAGAAACAGGCAGGCAGGCAGACAGACAGAGTAGGGTGGAAAGATTTCAGAATATAATTCACTTGTCAATATTTTAAGGAAAAAGTTCTGACGATCTGAGCAATCTTTGTCACATACCAGTTTCAAGTACTTCTCCAACAAAGACTTTAGCAATGCCAGACATGGCGATGACAACGTTTTGAGAAACTGATGTTGCAGTTATATTCTGCATCAGCTGAAATGTAAAGAAAAATGAGAAACAATTGAAAACCAAAGCTTGAAATGGTGAAAAACTCAGGAAAATGAAGCAATTTGTGCGACTAAGGAACCTGGTCAATTTGTTGTCCCATGAGTTGTTTTCAGCAAGAGAGAGAGAGCCGGGGGGGGGGGGG
>JAOWAY010149846.1:0-10589 GCA_028565895.1 Goniobranchus geometricus
CTCTATATCTAGAGGTCGTTCCCCTATCCACAGCCTGGGGACGCGCCTGGTAGGGGTTGGTTTCCCCCCCGCAGGTACTCTCGAATCTATGGGATCAATTGGGAAAAGGGGAAGATATGAACATAAGAGCTTACCTGTAGACAGTTGGTTTGTTGATGTTGGGACGCATCTGTTCAGACAAATAGAGGATGCCACTGTCTTGGCCAGAATATGGCGATGTTTTGAGGAACCTTTGATAAAATATTGTTTGCCGCCACATTTCAGGACTGATAGTTCCTGGCCAGCCTGTTGCTGAGAACTGGCATTCTGACTGGGATTAGCACCTGAGTTATTGTTATTGCCTTGGGGTGGTGAGAAAGAGGGGCCGGGATGTGGTGGACTGGATTCTTTATTGCCAGATTCCTGCGGTGCCTGCATTCCCATCCACCTTTTGAGCAGCTGGACATCTTCGCTGGACAGAGAAAATGACTGCTCAGTTGTACCTAAAGCAAAACATACACACAGTGAAACAGGTCACCAAATTTTCTTTCTGAGAGTGATTTCAACATTTGGCAGAAACTATCACTTTTCTAGAATCATAATTGAACACAGAAATTGCAATTATTTTTTTCCATAGACAAAGAACTGCTTCAATCTTATCAAGTCCAAATTTTTTACAACCTTCTTTTTCCATTGCTGCAATTGTAACGTATAGGGTTAAGACCTTTGAAATAAGATGGTTAGATAAATGGAATCTGAAGAATACTAGCAATCTTGGGAAAATTGCAATTGACCACAATATGTAGAAAAGTGCACTGGCTAACACGACCATGAATAAATATCTGGATAAGCTGTAAAGGGAAGAAAAAAAGGATGATGAATGATGAAGACAAGAACCAAAGGAGAAAGGAGGGGAAGAAGAATAAAAAGGAGAGGGGAAGAGAGGTAAGGAAAGAAGAAAAATAATAGGAAGATAAGAAAAGAGAAGTAGATGTAGAGGGAAAAGGTGGATATGAAGAAAAAGGAGAAGAGATTGAAGAAGATGGAAGAAAACGAAAAAGAAGCTTTTAAAAGTTAAAACAAAAGTAAAAATAAAAAGAGAGAGAGATTATGAATCACTCAAGAAATGAACATACCAACTAATTTAAATCATTTTAAAGATCTAGATATTAAAGAGAAATCTATAAACTAGATCTAGATTGAAATACATTTCAAGGTCACATGAAGAAAATTAAATCAAAACAGGCCTTGTGTGTGTGATACTTTCACTGATTTGTTCAATCATCCGATGTCATCATTTTGTGATTTTGTTTTTTACTTAATGCACTGTACTCAGGTTCATTCTTTTAAACTTTTAGAATCCAGATATGGGATCTTTATTCTCTCACGATCTTATTCATCCTTTAAAAGTCAATACATCTATTTTGTGTTCTCCTCTTATTCTGAGTGCGTTAAGACTGATATGAGATTTTCATTAGCAAGATTTTAGATTCAAAAAATATTATTATTTTCAGTCCTTTGCAACCAGCTGGTCAGTTTGAGTAATCATGAACAGAATATGAGTAACTTTTATAAGCACAACTTTAGTTTTTATTGTCTTTTATCTTCAGCAAAAAGTTTAAACTGAGGAAAATGAAAAGAGAGAGATTGCTGGGCCCACTGAAGTAATGAACAAACAAGTTTGAATTATTCTTGAGGCCTACATCTAGATTTGGGTTGAAAAACATTTTCATGATCATCCCGAAGAATAAGAAATCAAGGTAGGCCAACTGCGTGTCATGTTCATTGATTTGGTCAACGATTGTTTAATGGTTTTGTTTTTTTTTGTAGAGACATTTTTAAGCCTTTAGGTTCTAGATCTAGAATATCCCTCACAATTTTATCTACTTGTTAATAGATTGAGTCTTTTTTTTACATCGTTACAAGATCTAGATTTACAATGTAGATTTAGCTCTGTATTTTCAATGTCAGTTTGTTTTTGTTCTCAGAGGTTTGAGGGTGCATTTTATATCAGTAGCAACAGTAAAATTGCGTCAGTATTTTCATTTCTACTAAAAATATGTTAGGAAACATCATGTTATACTTGCACTGTGCTGTAGTGAGAGAAAAGTACACACTTTGCACTGCTTTAGAAACTCGCCTTCACTAGCGTAGGCAGGAAATTGAAACTGTAGGACCTGTCATACAGCAGTCCTTGATAGCGCCCTAAATCCACCCAAGGTGCTCAAAAAAACAAAACAAACCCCCCCCCCCAAAAACAAACTAAAATGAAAATTATCTTCAGAAGAGTTCAGTCTTGCCATTTTTCCTGAAGGGGCTTTAAAGATGTGCTGGATCCAGATACAGAACTGAGGGAGTTCCATAGGCATTTGATAACACTGATTTCTTCATGAGTTAAGTTGTAGAGCAATCTGTACGACACAACTACCAGCCATTGGAAAACAGATGTGAAATTAATAGCCTAAAAGGTGCACAGATAGAACAAGACAGAAATAGAGTATGATCACTAAGTGAAAGCAGCCTTGACTGTCAGATACAGTGTAATGAAAAAGAAATTTGTTTTGTTTTCTTATAAACCATATTTAGGACCAAGTTATCTGTTGCACAAATACATCTTAAATTTATAACATAAAGAAGGAATCGTAAAATTTGATCCTTAAAAACTTAGTCATAGGAATTACCCTTTCTGTCTTTAATCTTCTTGATCTTTTCCTTAGCTCTTTCTTTTTTCTTCCTCCTTTTTTCTTCTCTTTCCTTCTGCCTTTGCGCAGCTGTGATTGGCTTGGACTTGTCAACCTCTTCTCCATGAGACTCTGTTTGCAAATGACAAAAACAAGAAACTATCATCTATTTACAAAGTTTTAAAAATATAGACGGGAAGAATCATTCTATATTGGAGACTAACCTGACTCTTTTGATGGTTCAAAGGACAAATACTCAAGTATTTCTTTACAACATTTAACTGGACAGGGAAAGGGGATGTTCCTCATAAAACCAGTAGGCATCACAGAAGATAAAACCTATATAATAATGTGTCATCAACAGATGCGAAAAATGGGAAATCCCATGCATTCTCTAAAAGCAAAGTCCAGCCCTGTGTGAAACGGTTGAGCTCTGTGCACCAAGTTGCTTTTAAAGTTAATAATAAAATTATCATACTTTTGTCGCCTTCTGTAATTGAAAAGTACACATTTCTTAGAGATTTTCAACCAAGGCGCCAAGAGAGATTTATTACCTCTTTCAAGCTGAGGAGAGTAAATAGCAATCCTCATCAAGTTACCATCTGTCAACCCTGAAGGCAAAGCTATCCATATTCTGAACCATGTAAGCTGGCGCCTAAGCTTCAATTTAATTGCCTTGACTTTCATGGTGTGAACATGTCTTGTAAGGCTATGCACCTTATCGACTGTCTGGGATTTCTACATGTATTAGACCTCAACCATGTGTCCAAAATTATTAAAACTTTGATTTTGCGACGAGCTCACAAAAACCCCCAACAAAAACGGGTTGAAAGATGGAGGCCTGATTGGAGAGACAGATATGAAGAGGGTTGTTTTAAATAGAAAAGAATTTGTTTCACGGGTTTAGTAGGTTTGAAGGCAGTGACTTATTAATGTGTGTAGTTGTATTAATTTGCATACATTAGATAAAGATAATTGGCAAAGCCCTGCGAGTAAAAAACTAAGAATATTTAAAAAAAAAAAAAAGGAAAAAAGAAATGAAAAAAGAGGATTAATGAGGAACCAGTAGAGGTTGATGGTCTGTATACAATAAAGAACTTGTAAGGCACATCACACAAGCATCGTGAAAATCTTTTCTTTCCTCTAGCCAAGTTCTCATACACATCTGAGTCAATTGAGGTAAAAAGAGTAAAATACCTTACCAAATGACATGACATCTATAAGTTATAGCTATGGGCCTGACAAAACCAGGAGGGATAAAACCTCTCATGTCATATATCTAAACCATTACCATGTCTTCAAAGGGTTCAACATCTCATGCCCTTCATGAGATTGGGACTGAAAGGTTGTGAAAGGGAAGATATAGAATGCAAGAATAAAAGAAAGGATGGAAATTGCCCACAAAGACAGAAAGACAACCCGTCTAATTAATTACAAACCAGCTCTCTGTCTCCTCTGTGTTGCATTGAGCAGAGCTTGTTTGACCAGGGCCTTGGTGTCCTCGGATATTGTGTTTCCCCCTTTTTTCTCCGACACGCTTTTGGTTTCCTTCGGCAGTTTTTCTGGAATGTTTTCAGCAGGAAGTTGAGCGACGATTTCAGTTTGCGTGTCCATGCCATCAGAGGACTGGGCACTCAGCATCTCAATGTCCCCACAGGGGGGCACTAGCTGTGATTTGGACGTATCGATTGAAACAGGGGAGGACTTCTTGGATGTACTGCCTTTGACCTCAACACTTTTCTCCGTTCTCCCAACAGCTGTCTGAGATTTAATTGATTCTTCCTCCGATGCTGTTGATGGGGGAACAGAACAGAAACAATGAGAGCTAATATCTTTTAAATTGTCCTTGCATATGAAGAAGGAAGTTGAAATAAAATCTTTCTGTCTTCCAACCGATATATTGCATAGCAAAACAAATTTCAAAATCAAACCAAAAAAGAATTATTTCGATCTTTACTGTGGTCCAAATCAAGATGACACCAGAGCTATGAGACAGAGAACAGTCTGAAAATGTCATGATAACACACTTTTCGACTTTTATCTTATTGAGTTTTATAGTAAATACAAGCACACAATAATTTCCCATATAAGACATTGTGATGTCGCATATTACCTCATTTACACTACGATTGAAGCCTCATGTTGACCTTTTGTTTATTTACATTATGATTGATGGCTTGTGTGGACATTTTTACCATTTACATTACTATTGATACCTTGTGTCGACATTTTCCACATTTACATTACTATTGATACCTTGTGCCGATATTTTCCCCATTTAAATTACTATTGATGCCTCTTGTCAACATTTGCCCCATTTACAAAAATATTGATGCCTTGTGTCGACATTTTCCTCATTTACATTACTAAAGTTGCCTCTTGTTGACATTTTCCCCATTTACATTACTATTGATGCCTTGTGTCAGCATTTTCCTCATTTACATTACTAATGATGCCTTGTGTTGACATTTTCCCCATTTACATTTGCTCTTGATGGCTCATGCTGACCTTTATTTACATCACTACTGATGCCTTGTGCCAAATTTTCCTCATTTTAATTACTATTGATGCCTTGTGCCGATCATTTCCTCATTGACATTACTATTGATGCCTCGTGTCAACATTTTCCTCATTTACACTACTATTGATGCCTCATGTCAACCTTTTCCTCATTTGAATGATTTTTGATGCCTGTTGACATTGAAAGTCAAATGGAAAGGGGTCATGGATCATGTTGTAGCCAGTCCTTCAAGGTCATTCTGACAATTGCAGGCCATCGTAACTCTATATGTATCAAAAGGAACTGCCTTTCGATAGCTTCGATAGCTTGCATCTGCCTAATCTACATCCAAAAATCTATATAAATCTAATTTTAGATTTGATTTAAATTGAACAAAAGCATCTAGATCACAAATTGAACAAAAGCATCTAGATCACAATCTTCATTTCTTTCATTAATGTCTACATCCATTTGAATCAAGAGGAAGGCCAGTTGAATGGGTCGAAAAAGTTTAGATCTAAAGTAAAATAACATCAAATTGGCCCCAGACCTGGATAAAATTCTAGCTCTAGATATTAAAATCCAGATCGAGATCAGGCTCTTTCTAGAAATCAAGGCTGGATCCATTGGCATAAAAATGTATAAAAGCTGAGAAAAGTAAAGAGCTGTGTTAGTCTTCTGCTAGGCTGTAACGTCTTTTGGCATGAACGTGCATGCATTTTGTAGCTCTCTAGACTTATGATTGAAGGCATGTCCTAGCCCTTTGTGTTTGAAACTGTGTGACGTCAGTGGTTAGCTTATTTTTAGAATAAGGAAACGAAGAATATAAGGGATTTTTCCAATCGACTAGTATATTCTAGAAGTGTTGCGCCATTAGTTTAGTCCTTGTATTTTGTCGAATGAGTGAGATATTTCCACAATGTTCCCATTGTAGACAATTCATTGGAAGTACTATAAATGTGTGGTGCAAAAGCAAACGGGGCAGCAAACCCTTGAGAATTTTGTTGAACGTATATCTTGAAGTGTTGACAGAAAGTATAGAGATCTAGGCCTTAACTTTATTGATTTTTCATTTAACTGTTGAAATTTTAAACCGTGTTTTCCTTCAAATTATTTACTGTTGAAAGTACCACTCACACTAAAGTTAAGACACTGAGAAAAATTGTTTTTATGTCATTATTCTCGCGCCTTTTACCTGTGACCTGTGTCGGTACCAGCAAAATAGGCCTTGACTTTGCCACTTATTGATGGGTAGCAGATATCAAGGCTACCTGGCGCAATGATTTTTAAAATACTTATTTACCATTTTGCTTTGCATTGAAAAGTTAGGTCTGAAAATAATACAGATCTTATCTATCTTCTATTTCCACACATGTTGATTCTTTTTTTTTGTGTGTGAAATCTACCACAATACTAGCTAAACTCCTGTACTTTGGGGTGTTATAATACAGTTATTGATTTCTACTGGGTCATTTGCACTCCTCATCAGATCAACCCCGGTCTTTAACTGTTTATTTATAAAGTATCCATGCACAAGCAGAAAAACAATAGCATGAACTTCCTGAGATTGTCTGAAAAGAGAAGTGAATGGCGTGTCATGGTCGCCAACGTCTGCCTCAGACCGGGTACTTGATGATGACCCATAAGAAATCAATGCTTTTTTTCATTAGGATAGCAAGAAATATGATGTGGTGGTTGTACCTATTACGTCATAAAATCTCAGGAAAAGTAGCGATGCAACTTTTCACACAGTACTCGGAATAATAAGCCCAAACGGACACAAAACACTCACACTGATCCAGCGTTTGTGAGACCTTATGGTCTTTCTGGAATATCTTGATGCTTTCATCTTCTGGCTTAAGGTCAAGGTTATTTCCTTCTTTGGGGGCTGGCCGCAGGAATGCACTGAAGCTAAGACTTGGGGGCTTGGGTCGGTGAAATGACATAATTTCTTTCATAATGGATGACCGTAGACAAGCCATGTCCATCTCCTGAAAGGCAATAAGAAGAAGAGCAAACAAGAAACAAAATTACACGACGAAGAAGAAGAAAATCAACCACAACCAACAAGAAGAGGATACAGTCAGTTTGTTTATCTTCGTCAAATTGATAGATAAGATAAAAAGTGTTTTACAATTATACAAAAAACTTTTTTTCAAAGTCAGGTCTAAAAATTGTCGATGGTATCATAAAAACAATCCTCAAATAAGTAGTACACCTTTATCTGTCAATAAGTACAGTGGAAACCATTTATAACAGGCCCGGTAATAAGAGAGGTCCGGCTATAAACAGGGATTTTAAAAATTTCCCACTTTTTTCTACTCTTTGTTGTCTCTGGTAAAATCATATTGGTAATAATAGGGCCTCACTGGAGCCCAATCGGTTATAACAGGGTCAAAGACTCATCATGCGTGTACTGTTAAAAAGAGAAACAGCTAGACACTAGGCCTAGTCGCGTGGTGACAGGGCAAGTCTACACATAAGACCACCTAACAAGCGCGAAGCAAGTGAGACAGGGCTGCAGTGTGTTACTGACCTTGACTTGCTAGGCTTACATTGCGTGCTGTAGCCTGGGGCCTACTTTCACTGGCCTTGCCACACGCGCATGTTGGCCTACCGGTCTGTTGAGCTGTGATGGTGTTGTATGCGGCAGACCTTCACAGCCGCTACACACACACGGAACCTCACAATTCATTAAGTACAGTTCACTGAGTTCAGTGATGACAACAAATAGTATGCACATGGACTACCAGTCGGCAGTTACTAGATCTACAACAACGGAACTTCATTTTTCACATCTGCTTATTTCCCTTGTATTTCTGATTTAAAAAGGACCTGATATAACAAGACTTTTGGTCTTGTCCTACCATTCCTGTTATATCAGGTTTCCACTGCAGTTCCAAACATATACAAGTGAAATCAACATTCTTTAAAAAAAAAAAATCTAAATCTACCCTCAAAACCGATGAATCTATGAAAGCAAAAGCTTATATTAAACTAAAACTTATTTTACTACATATATATGTATCATATATACTTTTAGGTACAGAAGTCATTGAGAAGTGAAAAAAAAAAAAATCAAAGTATTATGGGGGAGGAGAGAGGAATCAACCTGTTTTTCAAAATCAAAGTTGAATGCTGGAACACAAATCGGCTCATCATCAGGGTCATGGTAGTGATTGAGCAGGCGGTGGGAGAGAGCCTCGTCAACAGTGATGCGCTCAGCAGGGTTTAAAACCAACATCTTGCTGAGAAGGTCTAAAGATTTCTTACTGGCATTTGGAAACAATTTGTGCCATGGCTCGGCAGCTTTTTTACCAAAACCTGGAGGGGAATAAAAAACAAAAAAGAAATAAAAAAGAAAACTAAAAGGTTACCCCCCAGATCATATATTTATTTCCAAACACAAGGCAATATATCACATCATAGTTGAAAATATTTTATTCACAGTTGACATGTCAGCAAATAATCTTTAGGTCTGCTTCATCCCTTGATTTTCTTAGTACTAGCAATATGTGCTTGCCTCGAATATGAGAGATAAATCTCCTATAGAATGTAAAACAAAATATGAAATACTAGTCCACGAGATATGACAAAATCTCTTAGACCTCCCTGATATGGCAGCATTCTGTAGCAGGAATATCGAATGCTGACAATGAGTGTGAAAGTGGGGCAGGCAGGAAGAAGAGCCTTCAAGCGTTGAAACGTTGCCCTAGTTTCTTTTCACTTTTCAAAGGTCTTTCTCCTGAAAAAAAAAATTACTGTTCATACATTTCTAATACTTTGTATAATAAGATCTATCCCATCTTATCTTATCTCTAATGGTATGAGCACAATCACTATTTACTTTTAATAATGCGTTTGAGAATATCATTCTGCGAACTTTTCATCAAATTTTCTGGGGGTGTCCCGAGAACCCCGAGAATAAGCTTGACTTGTGACATGTAGTCTTTGCCTGAGGGGAAAAAAAAAAAAAAAGAAAAATTTCAACAATTCAAGTCATGGAGGGAAACGGATGGGATGAGATGAATGAATGGAAAGAAAACATGAGTAGAAAAAAAAAGAATCAATTTCTATATTTCCTTCAGGAAAATGGAGCTCAGGAGAAAAAAAAGTTAAGTTCGACAAGCAGTATGAACAGGGCTTCCTTGAATCCTTGACATTTAAAACTTCATATTTATTGACTCATGAACCAAAGTATGGGCGTTGGAGTCATTGTCACTTGAAATCTTATCGTCAAATTTAATGTCAAAATCAACTTCACATCCACTCGTTATTAATGACAAATTATGTCCATTGACATGATAAAAGATCTCTATTTTCACTGTCATTCATGGTAATATAGAAATACTTCTAATGAGTATGAATCTATATCTAGATTTCAGAATAGAAATGCACAAAAGTCAGGAGATACTCAATTAAAATGAAAAAGTAGACGAGACATTTAACGTTTTGGACAAATGTTGTTCATCAAACAAGGAAAGACAGGGACAATATGCAAATAGATAAAAATGATGATAATAATTGATGTTGAAAAGGATGACTTGGCTGCTCATGGGTGATGCCACCTTTTCACGATCTACTTTTATCATTTCTATTCTTTTTGCATATTGTCCCTGCCTTTCTTTGTATGATGAAGAATATTTGTTTGAAATGTCACATGTCTTGTCAGTTAAAAAAAAATAAAAAAAATTGAGTAACACCTTTCTTTTTATAGATTACCATTCATGGTAGTCTTGCATCTAGATCTATATATAATTGTTCCTCCTTGTCTAACTCTGTACGACTAAAAAAAACCCCAAAAAACCCAACCCAAACCCAACAAACATCTTATGCAATGGCACGAAAAGGATTTTAAAAGAGAAAAATGACACACAAATATAATGCACAAGGAAAACACACCCTATGACTGAGAACAGAAATGAAGGAACAACAGGTGTAAACACAGAAAAGCATCAAGTCAGTACAAATGAGACTTTGAAGAGAGATACTAAAACAAGTTTTGGATCTCCCATGATTTTGTGAGGTAATGATCAAAGAACACAGAATTTCTCTCTATTGTACCCAACCCTATGTATGAAGGATGGTTCTAGGTATGAGACTGAGCACATTACTCTCTCTCTCTCTCTCTCTCTTTCTCTCTCCCCCTCTCTCTCTCCCCCAAGGATGTCACCTTCATCATTATGATGATGGCTCCTCTATATAGATCTCTTTCCATTGCCCTCTTCCCAGCAGTCATCAAGTCTTGTCTCCAGGGCTTTCTTGATTTCTTCACTCCAATGCCCTTGTGGTCTGCATCTCAACATCTGTCACCTGGCATTCTTCCTTCAAGATGGATCATTCAAGGCTTTTCATCAATATCCTATCTTTCCAATCTAAAAGACATCACCAGGATGAACACCCACGAGATGATTGAAACAACCAGAGAC
>JAOWAY010149957.1:0-17052 GCA_028565895.1 Goniobranchus geometricus
CCACCGAAAAGCAAACAAAATTTTTAGTAAAACTCCTAATGAGGAGATTCACTGAAATTAAACTGTCAATATCAATTTAAAAAACTAAATTAAAAAAAAGAGGAAACACTGCTTTGTGTAGAGTGCTGTAGCTCAGTGGCAGGGCATTGGCCTGCCGACCAAGAGGTAGCAGGTTTGATTCTCACATGCATGCCATTTTTTCGTAACTCTGTTAATGCTTATGATTTTACAGGAAGTATGGTTCCATGTCAAGGCCTTCATGACCTTCTTTCATCGTAAATACATGTATCCTTAGGTTACAAGTGCCCAATGCATGGTTGAAAACAAAAGTACTAGACTACATATTATAAACTTAATGTAATTAGCAATCTCATTGGTTTTCCTTCTAGTTTTAGATAAATATAACTTTTGGATCAATTTACTTTTATAGAGTATAAAAGTATGCCCCTTTAGTAGGTCAGGGTCAAAGCATTTCCCCTATCTCTTGCCATAAATTTTAGGCCTGCACGCTTCTCAGATTATGATGGTGATTCATACACACACACAAAAACAACCAAAAACACTTAAGGCTCCTTCAACTGTAATTTCAATCTCACATCTCAATATGGCATTACTAAAATATAACAGCTTTTTTTTTTCTGCAAAGGACAATATGAGAAACAATAATGACAATCAGCACCATAAGTAGTTCACAGCTTCAATAATTAAGTTAAGAAACAAAAAAACCCACCAGAAAGCGAATGACAAAATATTTCTAATAATATTTAAAAAATGGAAAATAACAATAAGTTAAATTACTTTTACACTTGTTTACAGTCAAAATAATCTTCCTTTCATTCTTCCCTACCTAGATTACCACAGATATCAAATACTGACATTCTTCATGTCACAATGGAATTCTATAATTTTCTTTATTAAAAATGTTAAAAGGAATATCAAATATGACATAAATGGTTGATGAATGTGCTCAAGAGGTCCATGAAATGAAATTGTTTGTTCAACTCAACATGGTCTCTTAAATGCAGGAAAGTGCAATCCTTCAGGTTGAAATGAAAAGATTGTTCGTTGGAAGTAAAAGCATACAAAAATCAGAATGAAGAGTTTCATTACCAAACAAGAGGCAGGAAAAATAATTTTTCCAATATAAGTTCTTGAACAAAAGTTATGGTATATGACCTGTTGCCTAAAACACTAAAGAAATGCTGCCTGGGCATAACACACAAAGCAAATTAAACATGGACACAAATTGGAGAAACGAGTTTGGGCGCAATTTTCATACAGTTTTCACTCAAGGATATTTAGTAATAAAACTCTTCAAGTGCTGGCAATAGATGGAAAAAAGCTAACAACAAAACAAAACAAAACAACCCATAAGAGTAATGAACCAATTCAATAACAAAAACTAAGACCAATTTTACTTTCAATAATAAGGCATTAGATGTATAGGTGTCAACAAAAACAAGCAAAGCATAAATTATGTAGAAATAATAAGAGATAAAGCAGGGCTTCCTGGATGGGATTTCATGTAATTACATATGTGCCACAGAAGTGTGAGTGCTGTTATTAGAGTACATTTACATGACTAGGGAAAAATCAAATTATCATTGCAGTTTGGAGTTAACACAACATTCTCTCTGCTACAGTTTCTTTCTTCTCTTATTCTCGACAGGTGCCTGTCACTTTGTCTCTCTTTTCCATGCTTTTAAAAACTTATTACTCTACATATTTATAAGAAGCCTTGCTCAATATAAAGGGACTGGCTGTCTTTAGCAATGTATTTTTTTGTTTTTGTTTTTCTTAATTTTTTATCTGCTTTTTTTTCTTTAGCCACAAACATAAAAGAATCATTTATGCTTCCAATCCTATCAATCTCTGAACAAATTTTCATCCCTATATTTTTGTTCTCTTTATCATTTTCTGTCATTCTATCGCAAATCATTTCAATATTCTAAGAAACAGAAAAAAAGCAACAAAACTAAACAGAAACCATCCCCCCTCTTTCGTTTCTCTCCACCCCTAAAAAGCAAACAACAAAAACAGCCCTTTAGCATATGTTATATCAAAAACCAGCCTTTACAATATTTTAACCAATATCTGCATGATCAGGCTAGCTGCAACTCACCTCACTCTCTTTATCGAACATCACAAGGAATAACATAAAAATGTGCACAGTCGATGAACAAGAACTGGACAAAATCTAGTCCATAGTCAAGGCTTGGTGCATTACCATAACATTGGATATTAAATCTCTTAATGTGCCAATGCCCACTATATGCTGCATGTATCAAATTACATTCATAGGACTTTCAAGAGAATCTTCATTCATCAATCATTTCCCACATCCAACCCATCTTTCAATGCCCATTCTTCTAGCAACCACCTCAGTTCAAACCACGCACTTACTCCTTCAATTTCACCTCAAATAACGTACTCCAATAATATAAGAATTGAGCACTCCGTGAGAACCAGTCCTAGAATAAGCCAAGGTGCTGCTGGGATGTTTGATGATATACAAATACCAAGAATACTGACCGCATTAACTCCCCTCCTCACATAAATTAGGATAGGTTAAAATACAAAACATGTCCATCAAATAGGTCAGATCTACTGGAGATTTGACTGATTTTACCCTACTTTCATCGCGATGATACTGAATGTGAAATAAACTGTTTTTCAATTTCCAGTTCTGTTCCTCAGAATAGTATTCTTCCAAAGAAATGAGTTAATCACATACTGTTGAAAGGGCTCAGGCCCAAGTAAATCTTAACGGTGACAGAGGTGAATGCTGGATGGCAAAGATGGTTCTTTTCTGGTAGGAGACAATTATAAGAGATGCTCCTTCTAGTTGTCACATATCTGTCATCTTATGAAGTCATTACAACATTTTCATCTCCATTCCACCTTTGCCTTTGACCTTTTTGGCCTTGTTGTTTTTCCCTTGCCCTCCAACTTGACCTCCAGGCTGTTTTGTGCGGGCTCCACCGTGTCCTCTCTTTGGGCCACCAGGAGGAATGGCCGAAAGGTCTGGTGCTCCAACCGGTTCTATCATAGGTGCCGCAGGACTTGAGGCAGATGAGGGGGCTGCTACAATTTCCACTGGGTAGTTGTCTATCACACTAGAATAAGGTGGGGGTGGCTCCTGCTGTGAGGGGGAGAAAGCAAAAGAAAGGAGAAATAAGGCATGAATTTGATGCTTAAACAAATGGCCAAGTTTGGAAATAAAGTTTACTTAATCAACTAAGCAAGGCACAGGACTTTTCATGAGAGTGCCCTCCGGCTGAATGCCCCCTACTTTGCAATTTTTTTCAATCAAAATCGTGACTCTGGGTGCCTGCCATCAAAAGTCCTTTAATGAGTAAGTGCCCAGTATGTCAACATGGTGTCAAGCAAAAAGGTAAAAAAATGTCAAATTAATTTAGACAAAGTAGAATCTAACAATGAAAATTTGTGTAGAGTTTACAATAGAGTCAAAATGCATCATTCATGCTCATTCGAGTAGCTTTCCAACCCCTCTGAGTCTGGGAACAGGTAACGAGATGACCAGAAATGCTCAGCTGTTCAATGATATGAGATGACATAATTTGTCTGGTCTTGCACAGGCGGTTGATTAATAAATGACTGTCTACAAATCTGTTGGACATTATGCATTTAAATCCCTCTCTGCCACAATATAATGTCTGCCAGTGGTCAGGCTAACTTTGATCTTTCTGATATTGACGACATAGCTCACAAACTTAAAGGTAGGCCAAGCAACGTGACATTCATCCATATATTAACAATCATGTTTCAAGATGCACCCCAAGCTTCAAATACATTGAACACAATGTAAATTAAAGGAGAATGAGTGATTGGTAGCCAGAGTGGTCTTGCTTCCCAACCACAGGGCCTCCTAGCAAAAAGCACTGTACATCTAAATGCTTCTGACATTCCTTCAGTCTTCAAAAATCTTTCGTGGCTGTAGGGTCAAGAAGTTTGACTTGTAACAGCGAGGTTTTGAGTTCCAGGATAAGTCATGCTGTGACTCTTTTTAGTCCTTGGGAAAGTGGAAAGATATCTAAATACACCCCCCCCTCCACTCAGGTGTTATTGAGTACCCGACCATGGGCAGAGGAAGATCTTGGCAGTAAACCAGAGCAAGTGTGTCTGTAAAATGGCTGAATCTCAGCATACTCCACATGGAGTTGAGAAAGTAATTTGTTGGAAAATTCCTGTCATGGAACACTTATGTAGTGCTTTGAGCACATTCAGTGGATCTAACGCTATGCAAATACTCTCAAAATGCTCTTTTTTTGTTGTTGGGAGTTTACGGCTCTTTTTGACTTTATTAGGTCATTTCAGCAACCATGGAACTACTAAAACAGCAGACGAGTTAAAAGTAAGAGAGAGAACAAAAATACCAGGAAACATTCAACGAAGAGGGAAAGTTGCTGAAAAGGAAAAGATCAATAAAAAATAACGCATAAGCTTTATAATATACATCTATCATAATAAAGGGTAACAATTGGAGAGATGATTTACGGACAAAAGAATTATCCCTCCTCAAAAAATCCTTAAAAATTAACAATAGCCATCAAGACGCAACAGGGTTTTCTACTGGCTTTCATGTACAAAAGACAGTTTCAATAGAATGAACTCTTTCATGAGAAATAGGAATATCTCAATGGTGACCAAAGTAAGAATATTAAAAACTTATGTCTGGTCATTACTGTTATATGGTAGTGAATGCTAGAATTTTTCGTCATACAGCAGGAAAAGGCTGGAAGCAGCGGAAATGTGGTTTCTGAGGAGGATGCTAAGAATATCTTGGAAAGAAAAGAAAGCAAACATTGCAGTATTGGAAGAAGCAGGAGTAGAAAGATTGTTGCTAAAAACAATCAGACAAAGACAACTGAAGATCTTAGGTCATATAAATCGACACAAAGAGCTTGAACATCTGGCCTTGACTGGAAAAAATTGAAGGGACACGAAGTGGGGGCAGGCAGAGAGTGGCATATTTGGAGAGCTGAGATTGTCTGAACAGAGAAGTGAATGGCGTGTCATGATCGCCAATGTCTGCCTCAGACCTGGTACTTGATGATGATTCATGTACAAAAGCACTCAGTCCACCTTCATCTAGATAGCAATTGACCCAGGTATCATTTGTAAGTCATACAATGCACACAAATGGGGGATGGTCACTTCCATTTCACAGGAATGAAATCCCTGCCTGTCTGAGGAGACAAAAAAAGAGGCTGACAGAAGACATGGGACGGATGAGAGAAGCTCTTGCTAAACTCTTGGTTGTCTCTTGAAATATGGCTAGGGAGACACGACATAGGTTCTTTTCTACATCTTCTTTATGGGTGTCCGTGGCTAAGTGAGGATCCCATCTCGGCACGAGTCAAGATCAAGAGTCATTCAAACATCATCACTACAAGCGTCTGTGACCATGTCAGTTTGAGCCTCACTACTGCAGCCAAGTCATGGGCGTTGTGTCCTTAAGTAAGGAATTTCACTTCGCCTACCTCATTCGACTCAGGTGTGAATGAGTACCTGGCTGTTAAGAAAGCACTGTCTGAGTTGTAAAAAATGTGTTCGTGCTAACAAGTTGCATGTCTTGTTCTGAATGTTATGTCTTGCATTTGGCCAGGGGAGTAAATTGTCATTGTAAAGTGTCCTGAGTGTGGCTATGGCATGGAAAGTGTGCTATATAAATCCTTTATTTTACACTTTACCATCAAAGCAAAAGCCCTCTACACTTCACCATCAAAGGACAAGTCTTTATTCATACCTCATTATCAAAGTAAAAGCCTCTGTCACAGCTTCATCATCAAAGTAAAAGCCTTCTTTACTTTACCATCAAAACACAACAGCTTTTGTCTACAATTCACCAAAGTACAAAAGCCTTTATCTTCGCATCATCATCAGCTAAAAGCCTTTTTTAACACTTACTTGTTCTATTAAAACAGTACTGGAATTTGGGGGTTTGTTTCCACCTCGTCTTCCTCCTCCATTGCCGTTTCCTCCTCCTCCTCCTCCCCCTCCAGAGCTGCTGCCACTAGGTCCCCCACCGGAATTTCCACTGCTAGTCCCAGGAGGATCAATGCTTCGGGGTCCTGCCCCTCTCTGCTGCCTCTGTCTATTGTGACGCCGCTGTAAAGTGCGAGGAAGAGTCAGTTGCCTATGCTTTGGTTTCCTTGGGTTGGAGCTCGGGGTATGAACGGCACAGACCTTAATGAATGCTCCCATAACCACTATCAAGGCAATGGCCATCAGCAGTACTGCCCACCAGTGCGACTGGATAAGGGGAAAAAAGGGAAAAAAAGAACTTGAAAAGAATGCATTAAGTAACATCTCAGAGGTGAAAAAGAGACCCAAGTGCCATAAATACCCGTCGAAACTATAAGCTCCAAGAGTGGGTAAGTAGTGCGTATTATCTGTGGAACCCAAATTTGACTGGCAAAAACCAGCCAGATCCTAAGATGAAATTCCCACATTTTCGATAGGCAAATAAGGAGAATGTACTCCTGTCAATTTACATAACTTTAACTACATCCTGGTTCCAATTTTGGTGTTTACTGCATTGTAGTAATGTATATCTACAATTAACTGATCACAACTGCTATTACTATTTACTTGTAAGGATATTTTACACTGTACCAGACGTCCCCCAAATGATAGATCTACTTCAACTTTTGTGAACTCCACCTTGGTTGGCAACAAAATACACATGGATTTTAGTCAGTGTTTGTAAAGTTTCGGATGGGGATGGGTGGGGGCGGCATTTTAGCTGATGAGTGTACAATTTTCACATAATTTTGTTTCTAAAGTAGAAGTTGTGTATTATGCATGGAAGCCCTTAGCCTTATGTAATTCAGAACCAGAATTTTCCTTGTTAAATCATAGAAGCCTTGTTTTGTCATGAATATCTTACAGAGATAATTGATAAACTGTCATGCAGATTAAGTTGACTGAGGGGACCGTTAAAAAAGATTTTTTATCAACTTTTTTGAAGATGAATTTCTTTGCATTACTCATTGGTCTATTTTATTGTTTTTTCTACTGGTTGCATCTAATGGGGATAAATCGATTGTTATTACAGAAAATGGTACAGTGAAAGTAGCTCTAAAAACACGGCTTTTTGTTCTTATTCAAATCATCATTTAAAATTGTCTCAAATACTATGAATGAAAGAAATGTCCAAACCTTCATTAATGCAAAGCTATAGAGATGGAATGTACGAATCTTACACTGATTCTCTGGATACAAAGCAGGAAATATTATCCATGCCACAAGCAAGAAGTTTATCCAATCCTCAACTTGAAAATCATAAACTTTCACTTTACATGTGTCATCTTTAGGCCCATATAAAACGCCACTGTATTTGCACCGGAATTTCCGCTGCTTAGGGAAGCGCAGTCTAAGTGGCACGCTGGATATCTGACCCATGTCATAATCATCAAAACCTGGCATCTCAAATACTTACCACTATCCATTGTTGTATATTTTCTAGAGTTTCTGGATTGAAAATGAGATTTTTAAGCCTGGCCAAGGGACCCTCAGCATCTACCCCTCGGCATTTATGAAAGACATCACAATAGCCTCTGAAGTTGTCACAAGGAGAGCCTGTGGGAAGAGAATGACAAAGAATATTTCAAATAAAAACAGTGAAACAGGCATCATGTTAAGATATTCCCTCCTAAATAAAAATCCACTTGACTTCACATGGCCAGACACGTATATTGATCTAAATTGGTCCTTTCACGAAAATGTTCATGCAAAAGTGTAATATAATAGTTGAAGAAAAGAAAACAAAAAAAAAGGGAAAAAGAGAACAAGTGCATTTTGATTTGTTCCATTTCTGAATATTTGGTACAAAACTCATTTCGCATGGAGGCTTATCCTGAAATAAAAGGCACCACTATTGCTTGAAATATGCTAATACACATAGCATTATACTGATAGTCTGGATACATTACGTATTGTCTATCTCAATTGTGACAGAATTTGAATTTATGGCTTGCATGCAGATTAGTTAACATTTACCATGACTTAACCTTATGATGAAAATTAAATCAACAAATAGAATGCATGCCTTGAATCATAATGACAAATATTATGTAATTGCTTTTTTTAACATTGTCAGTTAAGGTAATTATAAAGCAAATGAACATGTTCTCCAGGATTAGATGTGCTATCAAAATTTCTATAATAAGAATACTAATAATACAAATACTAATAATAATACTACTACTACTAATAATAATTATTATGATTATCATTATTAAAATCAATATTATCATTATCTTTATTACTAGATCTAATCCATCATCATCCAATGAGTAAGCTGTGTCCTTGATCTAATTCAAAATAGTAGCCATTTATCTTTACATCTGAGATTTTCCTTGGAATGGTCTGAAACTTCTGAAAATGTAATTTTATAGCATTATGAGATCATCTGTGATTTTGTCTGAAATTATCACCTATGAATAGTAGAGATCCTCATTCTTTTCTATGCATCTAAGTCTGCACAACTTTGGGCTTCTTGTGAAAATGGAACTAGGGTAGAGCACTGTATCATTGTGTACTAGAAAGATGGTCATGGTTAGGCTTTGTGAGTTCCCGTAATTAAACACAGGAGAAGAAGCCAGATTTAGATTGAGCAGTAGGAAGAAAACACACTGCCAAACATTAATGAGTATTTAATTGGGGCATTTAACTTTCAAGTGGTCATTTTGACCAGAAAGTGAAAATATAAGAAGTCACAGAAAATTTGAAGGAGTTACGTTCCTGAAATTTATTGCCATTCCTATCTATTCTATGAATCACTATCTGTTTAGATCGGCTGATTTGTAACTTTATATTTGAGTTCTTATTTGGTCAAACACAGCATGCTTTTTATTTTCGCAATAGCATCTCATATGTTTTTACTGGTGTGACTATTCTTGAAACCATAGAATCTTAAGTTTCATGTAAACTGTAAAGAATGCTATTAAATGTTCATTACTGTCAACATTACTATATAAATCTCAGACACTTTTTTTCTCTTAATCTCCATGACTAAAATATAGGCATAAATACAGGGACTTCATTAAGCGATATAAAACTGTCCATAAGATTGATGATTTAGCATCATCCTTTTTTTTTTTTCAAATATTTCTCTAGTACATTTAAACAAGGTGATGAATTAAAAATGCCTAGCAAATGACATAAATATTGCTTTTCTGTCTATTCATCTATGATGTCTGAATGCCAAATGTTTTTTTCTTTGCCAATCACAACTTGCAAAAAAGACCTCTTGAGTTTATAGTCCATCACTGATATGACTGAACATTCAAATCCTTCCCTCGGAAAACAATAGGAAACAAAAAAATAAATTGAAAAATCAAATTTCCCAGATAACCTGCAAATCTCTAATATCTTTCCCAGGCCTTTAGTTCTGTGTATGAGTGTCATAGATCTTGACTGCATTGCTGCCCACATCCAGGGGGCCATAGATTAAAATGGTACATTACCTGCAGGCAACTGGATCCCCTCTGGTTCTATAACTGAGCTCTTTACTGCGCGCTTTTTGGTGACATTGAGAAGCAATTGTTGAAAATGCTTATTGGCATTTTCAGCTACAGCCTTCAAGTCATAGGAACTGACACATTCTCCTGTCACTGGATTCTCTGTACAATTGAGAAAATGTTCAGCGTGAGATAAAGGGAGGAATTATTGTAATTAGTAGGTTCCTCTTGAGGGAATTTAAGCAAGAGACATGAGGCTCAATCTAAATTCCTTGACCTGATGTAAAATCCAAATTTCTCCTATTGCATCAACACTTGACTGCATACTGTAAATTTTTTTCTCAGGTTTTATGATTTTCATCCATTGTAATTATTGGTTAGAAATCTTACTTCAATCCTTTTACTTTTTCCAGTTCTCGTATTTCATTTTTTTGACAAGGGTCTCAGACACAACAGACATATTCTCATACAGATTTTACATAGGCTTTATAACATTCAATTTTCCTTTATGAGTTTGAGAAACTATGAGTATGTATATTTCAAAAAAAGCTAAAATTTCATTCACTTTTTTGCAAGTAGCTTAATTTCTCCTGCCATCTACTTATTACTTAGCAATATATCAGAAACGTCTTTTTGTTTGCTAACACTTACCACAAGAGACGTAACACAGAGCCTCACGGCTTGGTCCGCCTTCTCCTTCTTTGGCTGTAAGGAAACATTCCTGCCATCCAATGCGTTCACACACAGATTTGACACAATCCTGCGGGAGAAACGAAGAAAGTTGGAAATGGGAGGGGCTGGGACAATTATATATATAACGCACTTTAAGTAAAAAAGAAAAAAAAATAGTAATTTCAAACAGAATCTGCCCATGGGGTTGGAGTTTACTCCAGCTCCTATAGCAAGAAGCGGACAGTGACAGAAAATGTATCCATCACTCTCTGAATAGGATGCTAGTCTATTGCAGAGTACTTTTCCTATTCAAAGCTGTACCCATTTTCACCTGGGTAGAGTGAAGCAACAGGGATAAATTTTCTTGCTTAAGGAATAAACGCACGTGCACACAATGAAAATCGAACTCGCTGCCTCTCGGTCAGCAGACCAACTCTGTACCACTGAGTTACAGCGCTCCCAAATATAAGACACTTGACCAGTCATGAAATCCATACCTGATTGTGACATTCACTCACATACAAGTGAATTATCTGGCTCTAAAAATGGACATCTTTAAGAATGCTCTTAAGGCAACTATATTCAGACACAGACAAAAAAAACAATGTTGTATCGACCAAACGTGTACTGATGGTAATTCTCAGTCTCAGTCGGTCAGTATGTATTTGAAGAAGGATGAGAGGAAAGTATGTTTTAAATTGCAATTCTTCAAGGGCATATGTCAAGTCCAGGAAAGTCTTTGCCACTGTCAACAAAACAGCAACAAAATGCTAAAATACAGCTCCAATGATCCTCATTACGTAGAAAAGGCAGCATGGTTTCCCATCGAAGAATTTGATAGAAGTATTTACATTGGGGTTGTAATTTCATGAATGGAGTGAGGCAAAATGATACAAAAGCAATGTTTCTAAAAAATTCAGTTACTGAATGAGATTTCTTGGAAAGTATTGTGATATGACACTTGCCCCAGGAACCAAAAGGCCCATGTTTGATCCCGGCTTCTATAACTTTTGGAAAAATGTAATTTTCTGGATTTTATGACCAGTTTAATCCTATAGTAAGCATGGACTGAGAGTTTAGGCCTTCTGGAGATGGATGATAAACTAAGATGTTGTATGTAAAAGATCCTGTAACAGTTGGAAATCGTAGATGAGCAGGCTGAAAATGGCTGCGGAGACAAAATTAATTCCTGCAATTCATTCTTTCACAGATTTATGCGCAGCATGCATTCCTTGGCATAAATCTATGCAGATTCAATCAGTTCCATTGCCACCTTCTTGAAGACCTCAAGAGTGACGTTTTGTCTCTAAAATGTGACACCTCGAACACCCATTATGATTGTTTTCTTTGTTTATATGGTGTTTCAGTGCTCTTTTCGACTACAAAGGTTATCTCATTGCCCATGGAAAAAGTAAGACAAAAGGAAAGATAGAAGCAGGAGGGAGAAAGAAGAAGTAGAAAAGTTTTTTCAGATGAGAAAAAGAAGTCGTTAAAAAGGGAAACCAGTGAGTAATATTAACAATAAGTATAAAACATAAGAATAAAAGTTAACTAAAAGGCTACAAGAGAGATGACTTAAAAGCAAAAAAAAACAAAAACCATCATCTCTCTTTAAAACATGATTAATTAACAATGGCCATAGAGTCGCAAAGTGTACACCCTGATAACTACCCAGAATTTTCCACCGCACTTTGTGTATAAAGGTACTATTTGAATAGCAAGTGACCGTGATAGTATTTGAAAATCATCCAATGCACACAAGTGGGAGATGGATGCTAAATAATACCTCTCTCCTTCCACCAGCAAAACTCCTCAACCCTGCCCATCTCCGGGACACAAAACAGAGCCTGACAGAAGAAGACAAGGGAGAGAAAAAGTTCTTGCTCAACCCTTAGCTGGCTCTTACAGCATGCATGGGGAGGGGGCTAGTTGGCCTATCCCTTCATTTCAAAGCTGAGGCCACCCTTCATGGACCAGCTGAACATCTTAAAAGAACCTGCAGATATCGCTACATTGTTTTGAGTTGAAGGACAAGTCAGTGTCCAAGCTATGTGGCAACCCCCATGTTGGGATAAACGGAAAGAAAAAAAAAGAAAGAATGAGATCTTTGGTGAAAGGGTCATCTGAAAGCTAATCATACAACAATCCTTGGTCACATCTGCTGTACTTACACCGTTGAAACACATCTGGGCATCATCGTTACAGGAAGTTCCATTGGGTTTCAGGCTTGGACTTGGACACTCTGCCGATTTCCCTGTGAGGCCAATTAAGGCTTGCAAACAAAATGGATTGATTTCACATTACAAAAAAAAGAATACAACAACAGCAAAAAAAAAAAAGGCCAACTCTTTAAAAGGCAAAAAGATCATTCGTTTGCCCAGTCATGTTCACCAAGTTTCTGGTGCTGAAGACCAGCAAAAGCCTTTTTTTTAAGTAGGGACGGATTTGGCCTAAAGAGGGTAGTTTCTTAATCAATAAAAACATCTTTCCATCAGCAAAATTGTTCACACAATTATAATTGTATAATTACTATTCTTTTTTTCAAAATGAAAAATCCTAACATAAAACTGACAGCTAAAATGATTTAAAGGCTTCCATGTATACGACTAAGTACCAGTCAATATGGAAACAAACTAAGCAATTCTGAATTAAATAAAACAAAAGTATTTTTGAATGGAAGTAAAAGGATATTCGCAGGAGGAAGACTGACGGCAGTCGTCAGCTGGTAAGCACTGAATGCCCTTCACAAACTGACATCTTCGGTTACAGCAAGGACCAGCTGTAGGACTGGAAATGAAAGAAAAGATGCAAAGTCGATACAAAATAATACATTATCATGTGCATCTCCCCCGGACCCTCCCCCTCCCCCATCCCCTAACACAAGCACTAGTTCTACAGAAACTACTGTATTCTAATAACTTTTCAAATCCCTTGTCCACAAAGAGGCACCTGTTAAGCACATTGCACTATAAATCTGAAAAGATTGTTTGTAGTCTACAGTCAGGTATTCTTCACAACTGATGTCCTAACCTTTTTAATGGCCATAATCAATGTTGCTTGCCTCACACCTTGAGCAGAGTTTTGCCATCTCTTAGCGACAGTAAGCCCTCATCATAATAGCCAGGTTTAAAAAAAATATTTGAGCTTTTATATCGCACTAAATGTGCTCAACGCGCTGTACAAATGTTCCCTGACAGGCTTTTCCAACCAAATACCTTCTCAAATCCACGTGAGTATAAAGAGATGTAGCCACTTTGCAGGCACACTTGCTCAAGCATTACAAGATCCTCCTATGCCTATGGTCGAGTGCTCAATAACACCTGAGTGGGGTGAGGAAAATGTGTGTAAATAGCCTTTCTCAAAGATTAAACAGTGTCACAGCGCGGCCCGCTTTCAAACTGGAGCCTCACATTACTAGTCAAATGCCTTAACCCCTACACCACCTGCCGCATACACTGGTTAAGGGAGAAGGCCTGTGCTACAGGGAAACTTTCTCTGAAATGGATTTATGTGTGTGATCGTATTCTTCCAGCAAGCACTAAAAAGTGACCTAAGCTAGTTTTCGGGTTCACAATTTGATACTTTTGGTGTTTCAAGGTTTTATCAAACATAGGTTTCTAACTTGACAATTGAAATTGAGACCCTCACTTGTTATCGTCTAGGTGACATGTGTTTTCTAAGAAGAAAAGTGAAGATTTGTTTAAAGGGAATTTTTGTCATGTTGATAAAAACTGGTAGAAAAAACATGTCAGTCATCTTTGATTGCCATTCTCTCTAAACTTTCTTTCTGAAGTAACGATAATTATATGGTTAAAGCTCCACAATGACATCTTCAAATTCAACACATTTGATATCATATAGCAGAGTAAACAATCTTTCTGATGACAACTTTTCTTTCAAATACCAAAAAAGTGACACAAATACCAATTTCAGGAACAGGTCACCTTAATTCTTTAACCCACAAAAGGCTTATGAGGTTACCGGATGTGTGGTTCTTCGTCACAGCTTTCATGACCTACTTTCATCGTAAACACATGTATCCCAACTGGATGGTTGATAACAAAAGCACTTGACTACGTATGAACTTAAAATAAGTTGCAATCTCATCAGCTCTTCTTGTAAATTTAGATAAATATAACTTCCGGGTCAATTTCCCTATTACGGAGCCTAAATAATGTCCACTAGAGTAGGTCAGGGTAAATGGCCGAAAGACAAAGCATTCTCTCTTCCTAAAGCCCCAATTTCAGGGACTGCACGCTCCTGAGTTTCTATCTTTAGGGATCTTGAGATTTAGGGCTCATGCGCTTCAGGATGGTCAAAATTGCTGACTCTTGCTCATTCTGTGACTTTAATTAACAGAAATTTCACAAAATTCATAGTGTTCAAACAGTTCTTTTTTCTTTCCCTTTATTCTCCCTCTATATTGTCTTCTTCACATTGCCACCCACTCTTCCAATATTCAAAACATCATAGTGATCTGATGATCTGGTCCTGATAAAGCCGCATCTTTCTATTTGGTGACAAGGTGCAGGTTGGGTCCTGATATAACTGCTTCGTTCTCAAATTAGGGTGGAAGGGGCCAGGTGCTCCTGCGCAGCCACAGTTCGGAGTACCAAACTCTCCCCAACATGGTTCGATTAAAAAAAACAAACAAACAAAAAAACCCAACAAAAAACCAACAAAAGTGTGGGATGTAAATCAGCATATCTCGGTTCATTGACCGAGTTAGTTTTCACTTACAACACTGTACGACAAAAGCATGCACATTATAAAAGAAGTCAATCATATTTCAATACATGAAAAAAAAAAAAAACAACAACACCGACTGCCAAGTCTTTTCCTCCCAAAAGTCAGGTTGAAATGACAATTGCTCTATCATTTAATTTTTACCTGCAGTCACTGTGAGGCTTAAGTGTACATTGTGTGCCTTCCGTTGTCTCACGTCCATAGCAACACATGTCCTCGCAATCACGAGCATAGCCACAGTCACATTCTTCACCTTTTTCCTTGATGCCATTGCCACAAAAGGCTGTCTTGGAGGCTGTGCATGAAAGAGAAAGTAAATCCGTCATGCAAGTATAGCCGAAGATAAGTATTTCTTTTGTTTGTTTGCTTATTTGTGTCACCTCATTCATTAGATTAGATTTTCAACCTCCTGCCAGTGCAGGTTGTTTGTTCATCTCTTTATACTTCCGACTGGGACATGATCTATGGTCTAGAAAACCAATACAACAACAGAAAAATTGCAAAGCAAAATGCCTCCAAGTATATGCCTGCAATTCAGTTGTTCTGTTAAGGTGGCTGACTGACATGTATAGCATCTACACTCAGAAGCTTTTGGCCAAGGAACTTTATTTGATTACGTAATGGAAAAAGAGGTTTCCATGTCAAAACATGGGCGTGTTTGGTGATTACAATAAGCTCACAAGAAGAGCAGAGATGCCAGCCTCAATTTTAGTTTCTTATTGTTAGCCCAAAAAATTCTGATTTTGACATAGAAATTCTTATCATCCCAAAGCAGAACAAAATTTACTCTAAAAGCCCACAAATCTAGGATCAATCTAATCTAGAATCTCATTACATATAAACCATGATCAAACTCATGTTCCAAATCTAAATCTAAAATCTAATCTAGAGATCTAGAAATCTAACTCTAACCTAGAATCTTTGATAGATCTAGAGTCTACAATACAATCAAAGATCAGAGAAATGCAAAGAATGATAGGTTTTTTTTGATACTAGTACTCCGAAAAGGGAGTAAAATGTGCTTGAAAGGCTATTGATCCTTTTAAAAGTGTTGTTAAACTCCACCCTAAAATAAATGCATATTTTATTTCCATTTTACCTATCTGCACACTGAGCATGAAGATTCTTACAAATTTTGTGTGGTGGTTGACATTTCTGGAAAGGTCTTCATACCTTATAAAGTTTGAACACATCATGAATATCCAATAGTATTACACTAGCCTGTCATATCTCTTTATCAATTTATTTATCTGTCTACCTATCTAACATGTATCCATTGAATAATTTCTGCTTATGTACCATCTAGATGGTTCTGGGATGACAAAATCTCAAACAGTTGACACTACTTACGCTTGAAGCAGTTCTTCTTCCCTTGAATACCGGTCACAACAACATGGAGAAGTCTTGTGATGTTGTCCTTGGAGCAGTCACTGAATTCATCATTATTTGGCCTGTCTCCCATGGTGGCACTGGCAAACATTATGTAGTTGCCTTTTTGAGCGTTTCTTTGGTCACTGCCATATGGTGCGCATTGGGTGCCTTGGTCATGCTAAAAGAACAAAGAAATATATTCTGTAACTTAGGAAAAGGTTGATTTTGTCAAGATCAGTCAGCTTTAAGTCATTTTGTTTTTCTTATATATAAGACTAGTAAGTAGGTAACAAGACTGTTTGAACAAAATAACCCTTCTAAGCCTGCTGACATGTATATACTTTTTCTTAGTTCCAAAATAACAAAATAACTGATGTATCTGGTTAAAAAGGACATGAGTTCAAATTTAGGAGATCATTTCATAATCAGTAGTCTCTCTCAAGTGGTGTGTTCTTTCCTGGATAAGGCCTTCACGACTGCCATCTTGAATTTTCCTCTGTCCTGCGCCATCTTTCCTGCAGTTACAGGGCTTGAAATAGACCGCGGCAATTTGCCGTGGTGCCCTTGCAATTTGCCGTAATGCCCTCCAAATCAAAAGGGCAACCGAGGCAATTTTTGCCGTGCTCTTGTTGGTTTGTTTGTTGTTTTGTTTTCTTTTGTTAACTGACATAGAACAAGTTATTAGATTAATTATGGTGACAAACAAAGGATGGCGACGATTGAATCAGTTCCAAAGTACAGATAGTAGGCCTACCTATTGTGGCCTTAGAGTTCT
>JAOWAY010149958.1:0-10588 GCA_028565895.1 Goniobranchus geometricus
AGAGAGAGAGACAGACAGACAGACAGACAGACAGACAGACAGACAGACAGAGAGAGACAGAGAGACAGAGAGAGAGAGATGGGTGTTGAAGGAGAGAGATAAGATCTGAATTATAAGACTACAGTATCTTATAACATCCAAGTAAGTTGAACCACCATGAAAGGGAAAATCTAGATGTCTACAACAAGGGCCATTAAGACCTCTCGATTATTTCTTGTGTGACAAAGATCAAAGTGTGACTTACAAAGGTCTATGACTCATACATGCATTAGGCATGTAGATTATAATTAAATCAAACTGAAGGCCAAAACTCATTAAGTTAACAAAAAAGTCAGACCTCATATACAAACCACGGACTTTGTTTTGGGGCCTCACAATTCAATTTCCTCCATCTGATTATTGGGGAAAAATTCTACATTCCCCCCCCCCCTCCGCAAGCAGGACATGCCTTTGATGTCCCTTTCACTGACTCCCAGAATGGAATTTTTGATAGATATCATAATGATAGGTAGCATAATAAAATTAGTTTTTCCATGTTAATAAAATCCTCAAATAGCATGCAAGTTGTTTAAAGACTCTGGTGGGCTTTTTGCTATTAACTGTGGTCAAAATGAAAAAAATAGTTGATACCTTTACTAGATCATAAAAAACAAAAGTCACATGGCAGGAGTAGCACATGGCAACGGCCAATATGGCATAGAAATGAAAAAAAGTTCATTAAAATCTACAAACAATGTACGAATGTACTGCATTCATATCTCACAATTCTAATAAACCCAAAAAACACAAAGCTAAGATTTCAAAAGTTTAATTATAAATTTATGTACAAAAGCGGGAAGGAAATATGGCAAACATACATGAAATTTGACTAAAAAAATAGCCTCAGTTTATTAACTTCCCATTTATCCTCCCCAAACTCTCTTGCAAGTATCTTATAAGTACGGTACAGTTCAAAGAATCTTTAGAAAAGAATAATCTGGACAAAAACTGATATAATTTAGGAAAACATATTATCATATACACTGAACAATGATGTATGAGAAGTACAATAGATTTAGAGATGAACATATTCTGGAGGTAGGTCAAACAAGCAACACACACTAGTCACGTTAGCTCAGCTCTCATGGTCACACCACAGAATATGGACCCACCTGTGTTAACAAATGGATGGATGTAAAAAAAAAGTAAGATACTTTATGTGGGCCGCTTAAGTGCCTAAAATCAGTCATAGGTCGTTATCAAGCCATTGTAGCACTTAACCTGAGTGGAAATATGCCTTCATATGCATAGCTACCTACAGGAAAGAGACTGATATTGAATTTATCTCTATGGGTATATGAGTGTCTGTTTATATGTTTTTATACTTCATGCACTTGTCAATACATTACACATCTATCTACCTAGATGTAAATATGTCAACACTGAAGCTATGTCATTATTAAACTTTTAGGGTAATCTTATTCTTTTTTGGTTAATCCATGTATCTTACTACTTACTGCCCGAAAATGCAAACATAAAGACTCATTAGCTTTTCATAGAAATCATGATTCACCATCTTCAACTTCAATTTTCCATTTCCTGTTTGTCTCAGAAATGTTCTTGTATTATATACTATAACTAATAATTTCTTATGCAAAATTAGACAGCTTGCTTTGAGACTAAAGAATTAATGGATAACTCTGCCAACTGGTGACCAAAGAAAGTACCAACAGGTCATCTGGTTCATCTCTACCTGTTTATGTGAAAATGAGGCAAAATTGGTGGGAGGATAATTTGAAGATACAAGTACGAAAAATACTGAATTTCAATTCCTTAAGAATTAAGAGGACTATTTTGTTTCCATTTTAAATAATATGCATGTTTAAATGGTCGCTGGAGCTCTCCCAATTTGGCATGTCAAGAAAAATTGTCAAAAAAGACTGAAACTCCACCAAATACTCTGGAAATAACATAAAATGTCAGATATTGTGACCAACTATCGAGAAATCTATCTATCAGCCTGGGGTACGCAGCACCTACTTTTCAATTAAAAATTCTGTAAATGACCTGAACATAACCTTTTAATGATAACATTCAATGTTTGCCTTTACATAATAATAATGGTAATAATCATAATTTGTATAGCACCCATTCCCAACACCGAACAGCTCTAGGCGTTTGGATTACACATGTGCAATCTGCCTGACATGAGCTTACAGCTGCCCTTTTAAACCTTTCATCATATTGTCAATACAAACTTCCTTAACATATTTCTATGCAAATATTCATCACTATCACAAATATCAGTTACTCCAACAGACATTACAAAAAATGTTAATGATAAAACATAATATCAAATAGGTGAATGAAAACAACCTATATCTATGAATTAATAATGTGAGACACTAGACAGTAGGTATATGTCCTGAGGATAGAATGAAGTTTGTCCAAACAAATAGTTGGAGCCTTTGACTAGTAATATTAGTAGCAGGCCGATTAAGTGGTGACTTTCTTCTTCAAATAATCCGACTGACTCAGTAAAACTGAGTATGACTGTCAAAGCACATGACCAACAACCCCCCAAAAACACAACACAATAAATATTAAAAAAAAAACAAAAAACCCCAAGACATTGATGTCTAATAATTGACTCTCTTCGACTCAAGCCCTAATTGACCATTTATGAAAAAACGGCGGGATCCATCCAAACTCGATTTCAGACAGGCATGCAGAGCCGACGTGATTAGTCAGTGATGATTTGACCAAAAGCTCAACCTGTCACTGAAGGAGAACAAAAATTTGTCCTTGCCTTGAAATGCAATCTCTGCGCTAATAGAGGAGGTTGGGGAAAAGGGGCTTCGTGACGGCTTCATCCCCATTAGGCCATGTCATACCATACCTTCCTCCTCCTCCGAATCGCTAACACATGACAGAGACTATGTGTGTGCCCATCAAACTTGGGGAGAGGGTGGGGAGATAGGTGAAGGGTAGATGAAAGACAATTATCAGACTTTTTAAGATAATGTGGATTAAAAAAAAAGAAGAAGAAAAAAAAACAGCAACAACAACAACAACGAAAAAATGGTGCTAGCTGGGAGACCAACTAGACTCCACCAACACGATCTAGAAAATCTTCAGCCAAATTAATGTAAAATCACAGGATCGTTAATCAACAAGGTGAGGATTTTGGATCATCCATACAATCCTGACCGCTGGATTAGTCGATTAAAAGGATTGGTAAATATTCATGGCAAGAGTATGTGGCACAAAGGTTGTGCTATAAGCAGGATATCAACTAGCAGCATCATTAAATCATGTTTGTCATCACAAGAACAACCTGGACAGTAACACAGGTGATAAATCCTGTTCATTGTTGTAGAATTCCATCTGCTGATCTTGTTCTTAAAAATATCTAATGAAATGAAAAAAGTCGGATATAAATATGTGACTTTAAAATAAGGTTTCAATCTGAAAACTTCACTTGTCAGATATTTAAAAATCACAGATGTATTCCTCCTGTAAACTCAAAACTGTTCAAATCACAGGAAGGTTAAAGCCTAAGTTTACAAATATTGTCATACTTCAGAAACTCATACATATTGCAATTGACAGATAGACTTCTGTAGTGACAATCAAAATATTTTTAATAACAGTCAAAAGTAAAAGAAGATGAATATGCTTCCCAAAGTTGGCAATGAGCAAGGCATAATTTGAACGCTCTCATTGGTCTACAGGATTTGCATTATTCAATATTGAAAAATGGATTATCTAAAATTCTGCTTTGGTTAAAAGTGTTCCTTAAAATTTGACAAAAGATAGACAGACTTTTCAGATCGAGATTGTTCAAAAATTGTGTATATGAACATCATACAATTTTATCCTGATATGAATTTGAGACATACTCTTTCTTGAATAAATATAATATTCAAGGACTTGTCATATCTGCTCATCACTAAAAAAAATTTTTTTAAAGTTCATGCAGAAAACCAAACAATTTAAAGGTAATGTATATTCTATGCAAAAAATGCTAGGAGGTTAAATGCCTTCTAACAGTATTGCCTTTTTTTAATACCAGTACTGCGTGTTTCCAATTGGGATCCTGCGAAAAGTATTGAGGTATTGGAAAGAGAGACGATTGGACCTGACAAGACAAAGCAACAGGAAGACTGAAGTGATGTGGCCATGCACAGTGATGGAGGATGTTTCCCAAGAAGGCCATTAATGACACCCACTGGCAAGAGGCCATGTAGGTGTCCAAAAAAAGCACACCAGAGAGAGATTTGAAAGATGGGGGATGTAATAAGAAAGGTAAAGGACTTTTCAAGTATCAACACCTCTTGGAATATCTTCAGCACCAGTGATTTTTCGGCATGCTATGGACAGCACATTTCAGCACACCTCTAAACACTTCAGCAGAGATAGCCTAGCGTGTGAGGATTAAAAGGAAAATCCATACAGTATGTAACTTCTATGTCATAATAATATCATTCACTGAAAAAAAAATATAAAAAAGGAACAAACAAACCATGAAGGCTTCAGTGAAATGCAGAATTCATGGAATGTATAAAAAAACGCATGAAAAACCTAATGATCCAATAATTTTGCTGATTGACTTGCAAGTGACCTGCATTGCTCTTCATCAGCAAATCTCAACATTTAAATAAAAGAAACAACAACAAAAACATACACACACAATAGGTAACACTTTTCATGTCTCTGACGAGTTTTGTGAGGAGGATGGCGGAAATGACTCAATGGGTGGAACTTGTAACGAGTCTTTTGTCATCTGAGCAGTAGCACCCACCTCTTCTGGCTCACTGTCATCATCATCAGAATCCACTTCATATATGCTGCTACATGCTGTTATCATGAGATAAATAATAAAATAAAAATCATCTGAAAGCCAGAATCTGCGCTGCAGATTTCTTGTCTTTATTTTACCCTTCAAAGATGCATTCAAACATAATTTGGTTCTTAAAGCCTTTAATTTTCCTTCATCATAAGGCTATATTTTTTCCATTTTAGCTTGTTATGTTCGGTCGATGAGGATTTATTATATGTATGAATGAGTAATCCATTAACAGGATATAAGGTATCTTTGATAGAGATTCTCACTTAACTATAAAGCTTTGAGATTTGTTTACAAATGGTAGATGGATTGTAAATTCAATCAATTTTTTTTTAAATATTAGTATCTTTTTATTTGTGTACCAGTCATATAGACTACTAGCAATTTCTTTATTTTCTTTTTTTTTTCATTTTATTTAGATATGTTTCATTTACTTCTCAAGCTATCTGTTGCCATTCTTGTTTATTTGTATCTAAAGAAGGACACTGGTCTGAATCATTTTGTGTTTATCATGTCTTACGTTTTATTGACTAACCCTATACTTGCAGATTTTGACATATCTATCAATTAAAGCACCTTCGAACAGGAAAGTTTGGAATGTGTTTCCTTCTATCAATTTCCATGTTGTTTTTCTTATACAGAGTAAGAGGAAAACGGGGATCAGAGGATTGGCCGAGTGGCTGCATTCATGGGACTACTTCCTTTTATTAGGTAAATCTATGAAGCCATAAACTATTAAATTTATTTAAGAAGTGTGAAAATTTCCGTTTTGGAATTAGGTAAACAAAATGTGAAATTTTCAACAACAAACAAACAACCCTCTATTCATTTAAATAGATAAATGTGATTACACAATTTCAATGCATTTGTCAGAACAGTTTGATTAGGTTTTGATTAATTCTTCACGCTAAATTACCACAAACCTTTCCACATAACTTTTCAAAAACTTAAATGCTTGAAGTGCATATAGAAGGAATAAATATAATAATGAGACCAGTTACCTGCAAAAGCTTCAGGATATATCTTGCCAAGGCGTTGTTTCAGAACTCTGGAGAAACATAATATGACAGTGACTTTTAATAAAATTCGATCAAAAGTAAGAAACATCCATACCTAGAAATTTCAGCCAAGCATACATATGACAGTACCAGTCAGTCAAACTGAGTAGGTCAGTATAGGTGAAAAAGAAAAGGAAATAGCACATTCCCACTTAATAACAATTTACATACCATTATATCATTCAATGCAGTACAGTCTATCCTGGCTTAATCACCTTGTCATAGCAGCCAACTTTGCAAACTGCAAGTGTCATCCTTGTGCTTTTCTTTTGTTTTCAAATTAAATGAAACCCTCCCAGTCATACTAAAAAATAACTTCATCAAGCTCATATTCAATAGCGTAAGCTAAGAAGTTGTCATCAGCCGAAATTTCCAAAACTAAACCCAAATTAATTGAAGTTAATCAGTACTATGCAGTGGACTATTTGGATCATTTTTATATCGGAAGAGTGCTGAAAGAAGAGAAACCTTAAGTTTAGAAAATGAAATTTCTCCATAAGAAATGGTGCGCTGGTGGTGTCGCCTTCTATTCTTGACCAGAACAAGAGGAATTGGAATCTGTCTACCACAAAGCTTTCTTTTATACAAGAGCTGTGCTGAATGGTTGCCCTCTTTTAACAATTCCAGAATTGGATGATATCAATGCTGTTTTTGATTAAGCATATAATTTTTCAGTTTCAATGATCACATGTCCCCATTTTATAGCTATTTTTAAAACTTATTTCCCTCACTTCCCCCAAAGTAACCTTTTGTTTTACACATGTGGGATACATACATTTGTTTTTGTAAGGAACTTATATGCTAACAGTTATTATAACTACATCTATTAACTAAATGGTTAAAAATCTTGCTATGAGGGTGAAACTTTACTTTTTTTCATCGTTACTGCCTAATAGTCATTTCTGTACATTAAAAACATTTTCTTTATTACATTTTTTTTTATGTGCTCCATTTCCTTCCTATCAGTTACTATTTTTTTTGTCCCATCAGTCACTCGAAAAAACACCCTGGGTCATTAATTATTCACATTGTGCCACAATCCCTTTAGTCAAAGATCACTACACTTTTATCAGCTACTTATTTTATTACCTATGTTATACGGACATATAATGTTTGAAATCAAATGCATGATTTTCCTGGAAAATGAACCGTTGCTTGTCAGATCTGTGTACAGAAAGTTCAATAAATAAGTTTCAAATTTACTCTGAGAGTGATTTTCTGTTGAAAAGTTGTGTCCTATCAGTTACCATAGATTTGTACTAAAACTATATTAAAACCTACATTAATGTAAAAGTAGTGACGCTTTCAATCTTAGATTTAAAATATCATTTGTAATTGAATGCACGTCATGGCTTTTCAGAACTTTCAGGACATTTTTGAGGGGATTACTCATCATGTAATAGACTTTTGACAAATATTTAAAGATAAAGCCTTTGAAACCTCCAAAGCTTAAAAAAAAATTTGTAATCAATCCTTTGAATATATATTTTAGATGAACTATTAATTTGATAAAATGCAACACCTTACCTTATTCGTTTAAAAATACTATCCAAGTCTCGTTTCATGTCATAAAGAAGTTGTGTATGTTTAGAAAAATCTTTCAAGGTTGCTTCATATCGGCCTGTTGACAATATGTTGAAATTGATCAACATTTCATTTGTCTTTTCAAATCTTGATAACCTGGAGGAAGTAAACAAACAAACAGGACTTTTCACTTAAAAAAGAATTTAAAATTGTTTTAAACAGCCTGAAATCACAATATTTTTATTGTCATTTTGTTTGAAGACAGTAAGAAAATGCACGGACAAGAAAGCAAAAGATATAAATGAAAAATGAGAGAGAGAAAACTATTTCACTAATTATTATAATAATGTATTGCAAACTAGACTGCATCCTCTGTTAAGTTTGTGACAGATTAAAAGGTCAAAAAAGTATTTTTATTCCAATTCTACAAAGCATGATTGCCATCGTATATTACACAGCGAAAAAACCCAAAACTCACCAAGCAATAAAAATGCATCAATGAAGTTTGGTACTATATGATTGTTACAGGGACATATATGAATGAAAAAGAAAAATCAATTCAATAGTGTGATCGTGATATCTTTCAAAGTCGTCCTTTCTTATCTAAAAATTTCACCAAATATAAGCCTCTTGGGAGTAGGAAAGTCGTTTATGACTGCATTCATTCTATGTAAAAAAGAAAAACAATAATGATAAAAAAAATAATAAAATACCACTATATTCATCTTCAAAGGGAAATTTGTCTATTAATTCTCAAATGAAAACCAAGAGTCAAGCATAGGTACAGCGCCCCAAAATTAAAGCAGTTAGTGTCAATAATGGATTAAATCTCAATGCCCTTACCAGAATTCGAACTTGCAACCTTCCAATTGCAAACTTAATGCACTACCCATTGTGCCCACTATTACACAAGAAATTCAAAACATGTATGTTCAAATTTTCTAAAACTTAATTTCTGATTGGAGGCCTTTTATTTCTTATTGTAAGGGCTCTTCTTTATGAACAAAAATGAAAATCATATTGCAAAGAAGTGGGAAGAATGCATTCAATAGGACTGTTATTTGGAGACACAAAATCCAGAGGTAACCCCTAAGAAGAAGGAGAAGATGATTAAATTGATAAGAAAAACCAAATAAAACTGAAAATTTTGTGCGATGTTAAACTATCTGTCCAACCCATTCATGAAAGCAAAGTACTGGTTAAGTTACTTTCGCTCAAAGTTAGCGATACTGACACAGTCAGCACTTAATCTACGGCTTCCATGAAATCAAACAGTATGAGTTGGTGAAGTGAGATCACGTCCTTGAAATATAAGATGGACACAGGTTCACTCTGTTAGAGCTGGTAACCATTTTACACCTTGATTTGAACCAAAGAACTTTTACTCTGTGGATAAGCGTCTTAAATAGGAGTCTATTGATGCCCCCATTTGATGAGGGAGGCAGTAAATATTTTTAAAGTTATGATTATAGATCTTTGATCTATTACATTTTTAAAAAAATTTAGCCCTTTTTAAAATACTGAAGTAAACTTACATGTCTCGTTGAATGTAGACCATAGATGCAATATCCTCTCGGTCTACTTGTTCCACCATTGTTGATGCAAGGATAGAAGCATCCATGGAAGGTGTAGATGGTACATTACTAGAGTCGTACGCAGACTTTGCCATTAGCGCTACTTACCCTGGAATTATGAAATAGGTAATTGCATTTATTGATAAATGTTTCCTCTTGAAGAATAAGACAAATACATGTCACAGATCAGTTCACGTATCTGCTGGTTTGAGGAGACTTAAGTTAAACAGGACATGATAATACACATTTATCTTATGATGCCCCTCATTCTGTAAAGTTAGTTGTGTTTAATACATCATAATAACAACTAGACAACATTTGAATGGTGTTGACAGGGCCCTGTGATCTGTTTCAACGACTATTTCCACTTTTTATAAATCTACCATGATCTCTTTTTCCCTTTACTACAAGGCAGCATGCCTAGAAAAAAAAAGAAAAAAGTAAAATCTGCATCAAGTGACTAAAAAGAAGGACCTGAACTTTGAAACCCTGTTGGTCCAAAAGTTTTGATCCAAAATCAACAAAATGCACACTTGACTATTTCAGCAGGCTTTGCATTGACAGTGTAAATTACAAGAGGAGAATCAGTTGTTTGTGACGGAACCAACAAAAACTTGAACGCAAAATTGAAATTCCTGTTTTCTTGTCTTGTACGAAAACTTTTTTCAAGGCTTTTCTATTTCCTTTCTCTTAATTATCTTTGGTAAAAGGTTTTGCTCTCCCCTCACTCCTTTTCAAACAATGAGTTTCATTACTGAAGTCCATGGGATTCAAATCCTGACTCATCGGGGGCCAGTCATTCTTTGCCATATAAGGCTGATTTTGCTCGTCATGAAGAAATCTTGCATTGCATTGCAAGTGGGGAGTAGCCCTGCCATGGTGAAAAATGAAATCTTTATCTTGGCAGTCTTTTAAAGTCTGGGAGAAGCTTGTTCTCAAAGATTTGCATGTAGTTGTCAGAATTAAGTTTTTGGAAAGTGTCTCGTCTTCCCGTTCCAACTGACAGCAGTTGACACCATTACCTTTTAGCTGAATCAGTTTCTTTCTTCATTCAGTGTAGACTGAGGGAAAGACTTCTTGTTTTGCCCATAAACAGCATCGTTCTCTCTGATATTACCTGGTCAGTTCCCCTCACGGCAAAATATCTATACATGTCCAATTTCAAGTCATTTGCTTCGATTACCGGTACATCTAACTTTTGCATCTCTGACTAGATCTATATATTTTAGAAAAACGTTGACAGAACATAGTTGTCAATGACATTCTAGGTTGATATGTTCGTTTTATGTTTTGTGCTTAATTTCAATGGTCTCTATTAAAAACTCTTAGGCCTGCAAGGTCTCAAAGTTCAGGTCCTTTTTCTCTGGATAGCCCATGTATGTGAACAAACATGGGCATTTTATACAATGGAGGACCTTAGAACTTAAGATCTAGATAGACAGATAGATCATCTAGAAGAAGAGCAAAGAGTCTTGGTCTTGCCTTTACTTTATAGATCTATATTATACCATTATCATCTTTTTAAGTTGGAGACGTTTTTTGGGGGGCCACTCAATATATTTCTTCATTCTACAAAACCAGACACAAGTATAATCAGACAAATG
>JAOWAY010150069.1:0-10586 GCA_028565895.1 Goniobranchus geometricus
TCAACAAGTTTCATTAAGTTTCAGTTTACAGATTTATTTTTTAACATTTTACAACATTCTCAACACCATTTAGATTTAGATCTTTACGGCATACTGGATTTAAATTTCACCTTTGTTAGTACTGAGATTAATATCAGTGAAGGTACAAGTTTTATTATAGTGTCTGCTAATATTTAGACATCCTTACACTGCTCTGAGATGGGCACCACCAGACAAGAGGAAAAGGGGAAGACCATTGAGGAGGAGGACAGTTGAGGCCGAGATGGATGAAATGGGGAAAACCTGGAATGAAGTCAGTTGGCTCACTCAAGAGAGAGAAGCATGGAAGACTCTTGCTGTTGCCTCATACTCCAATTTGAGTGCAGAAGAATGATGATGATGATGATGATGATATTTAGATAAAGATTTAGATTCTAGATGTGATCGAGTTCTAGCTTCATAATCTAGAAATATAGATCCAGATCTATCTTTGTTTGAAAAATGTAAAACATTATATGTTGGACCAACATTACTTTCCAAGATGAAGAGCAATTTTCCATTGCTCAGGGAGGGAGAGTTCTGCGTTTATGTAATATTGGGTGTCAGTAAGTCTACCAAATGGCATTGGTGTTGACAAATGAATTAATGGATTTTTTTTTGTTTAAACCTTTTTAAATATTAAATCAAGAATAATGTCATCACACTGCTTGTCATCATCAGAGTCAGTGTTATTATCATTGATACTTATTTTTTTTATGAAACTCATTCAGAGAGAGAGGTGGAGCAGTGTTTTATCTTATGATCCAGGTGATTTGTCCCCCAAAACTTCATCCCATATTTCTCAGCCAACCATCATAGAAGAATTTTTCAGGGTGAGTTTAGTTCTACATGTTTCTCAATTTCATGTTAACTCATTCTGACATGCTGTTACAAATTAGACAAAAGTTTTTAGCTCATGTAGACCTGTCTTCATTATTGAGGCAGCTGCATTGTTCAATGTCTTTTACAGTTCTTGAATGAGTCTAACAAAGTTACAGCGCAGTTTTACATAAATACCATCATTTCTAAGGCCTAAACAATCATTGGGTTTGTACCCTTTGACCACTGAAGCCATTTATCAGACATTTTTTATCAGGGCGTTGAGTGACATGAAAATCAACTGTCTTGCCTTTAGAAAAAATGGCAGCATAGATGATCTCTTTGATTACCATATGAAAGTGATGAGAATTTTGAATTACAATTAGATGACCATAGATCTGGATCTAGTAATGAAAGTTCTGATCTAGATCTTGGGTAAGGTAGGACTAGACCTAGGCCTTGTAAGTCATAATTCCAGTGGATTTTTCAGTGCATAAAATGCGACAAGTCAATGAGAATTGAGTATATCCTATTTTGTTTGATATATGAAAGTACTGTAGATATCAAACCCACCTGGCTGCCAAATTTGGATTATAAAGAAAAGCTATGCAGAAATTAAGAAATCTGACATGAGATTTTTTTTTTACTTTTCTTTTTCTCTCAATTTTATTACATGATTTGCATCCATCTAAACTGTAAACATCTCACAGAAGAACAAAAACATTCACACATTTTGAATTTACAAAAAAAAAAAATCCATTCAAACATTATTTAGCATTATTATATTGGCCTTATTGTAGGCTGCCCAGGTGACTTTGAAAACCCCAAATTTCATGCATCTGGAATGTTGTATATAGCCAAAACAGGCATGTGTAGAATGAGTTAAAGAGATGCAATGTAAGTGTCATAAATTCATGTCTTACAAGTGTTCATACATTATTTTATTACCTCTGATGTATCTTCCATTGTACAGAACTTAATGTTCAGGGACAACTGTAAACCAGACTTTGACCCAAACTGATTGCTATTTTTGGTACCATTCATTTGTTTTAACTTTTGTCTTTCCTTCTTTCATTATAAAAACTCTTTTCATGAAACACATTTTTATCCATAGATGGTTCAAGATGGTGAAGAGAAAAAAGTCGAAGCCATGTTGGAAAAACCTCATAAGACATCTGAGGAAATTCACCTCAAATTGTGCCATCCTCTGTGTTCATGTGACAATTGTGACAAATTGTTATCTTCCGTACGCAATAACTCAGAATTAGTCACCGCCTACACCCGAGATAATCGTGGCTATACAGGTAACTAGGATAGCACTTCTCCAAGTTTCTAAGACTTTTCAGTGAATCTTGTCAAGATATTTTATGGAATTACTCAGCTTACAACGCAGTTTTCAACACATATTAGTACAAATTATCTTGTCTACAAAGCATCATTCAAATTGGTTACTTGACACTATCTAAAAAAAATTAATCCCTGAACATATTGTTTTAAAAGCTCAAGAAATTTTGATTAGTTACTCATCATTACCAACACAATTTTCAACTGTATTGCTACATGTTATCCTGTCCACATAACATCATTCAAATAGGTTACTTAAAGCTGTAGAAATAAGTCTCTGTCTTAGAGATAATTTCATTTCCAGTGGCATTTTATTTCAAAAGTAACTAGAAATTTCTATACATCTACTCAATGTTACATGGACAATTTTATTAGTATTTGTACTTGGTATCAATGCTTAGGATTTTAACAGCAATGTTACCTCGTATATTGCATGGATGTTTCCAAGTTTATTTTCGATAATTTATTTAGATTTACTTCTTTGTATGTTTGATTGCCTTCATATCGTGTTGTTCATGGCATCTTTCTAATGATTGCTGTTCCAGCTCTACACATGGCAGCCTATTATGGCCAAGGGATCCTTATAGATGTTTTAGTCAAGCACCACGCTGTTGTTGATGCCACAGACTATTTGGGCCTTACCCCTCTACATCTGGCATGTCAAAGAGGTTATCAGAATGTTATGGTCAGTACAGCTTTACACTCTTTTTTTATGATTTTTGTTGGGGATGGGTTGTGTAGGAACAATTCAAATCTAGTTTTTTGCAGATTATTCATTCTGTATATTATTTGCTTTGTTATTTACAATTTGTATCGGGGGTAATTTTGTTTTTAATTTTACAGATAAACCCATATGTTTATAAACCTTTAGAGCTTTTCCTAAATTTTCAGGTCATGGAAATTTTTTCTAGATCTATTGTGGCCATCGAACTCAGGGTTCAAGAATGATGTACCGGGATGAAGATTTTGATAAGCGGGGTGATGGTAGCATGAAAGTTACTGGGAATAGCATCAGGAAAAAGTTAATGGTGGTGGTTTATATCCAATCTTTATGACCATTGCAGGATCAGGTGAGCGGTCAGAGATGAGTTTACCAATGTCTGTAACACTAGAGCTTGATCTTTAATTTACTAGCTATGATAGTCTTAATCTCACAAGACAGCTTCACAGGGGTATGTGTGACACATTATTGTATTATCTGTTGCACTGATCAAATTTTGGAAGTACATTTTACTCGCGAACCAAGGGAGGGTTTTCGTTCTGGCCATATTTGGCAGACCCTTTCTCCATTAGTGTTTGGCAGAGGCTTGGTTCCTGAAGAAATGGATATCTGGGTTTCCCAGGTTTAAATAACTGGATAACCCCACTGGATTTTGACCCGAAGTTTTAAGCTGTTGCTCGACCAACACATTCTAAATACCCTTGACTTGTTTTCATGATTTGGATACTTTGATCACCCTGACTTGATTCCTTGATATGGATTTGTTGTCGCCTGTAATCACTTTGATTTGTCACAGCGTTCATGTGGGCCTAGGGTATAATATTATTATATGGCAGGGACCTACTCACCAGTACCAATGCTATGTGACTACACACGCAGGGCACTCGCAGTCACAGGGAGGAGGAAAAGAGAGAAGAGGGAGAAAGCTTGCAATCCTTGACTTATATTTGAACCACACTGTAATTCAGAGAGCGAAAGGACATCAAAATCAAAGTCGAAATCTAGGTTGAAATGGGTCAGGCCTCAAACCTGGATAACTAAATCAACTGAGATATCTGGTTATCCAAATCTGAATCTGGACCCCTATTCATTACTATTTTCCTTACTATTTGAAAGGTGACTCAACTCTTAACCATTTTAGGTGCTTTGAAGCAGAATTGAAGGTGGTTTTTTTTTCAGTTGTAATTTTTCTTTCATGTCTTACATACAATCAAACTTTGGTTGAAATAAAACATTTTTTTATCAGCTATTATAGAGCTGCTAAATTTAGGAAACGCGGTCATATAATGCAAGATAATAAGTGTTACCACCTTTTATTGTTCTTTTAAGCTTTTGCTGCTGCATTTTGAGGCAGATGTCATGTCTCGTGACAATGAGGGAAACACACCACTACACTTGTGTTGTGCAAATGGACACGAAGATGTGAGTCAGCTTTTTAAAATAATCTTGATGTGTCTCGTCATGTCAATACTGGATAATATTAGAAATTAATATACATGGGAAAACAGCACAGGGAAAGAGAATTCGAGTCAGTTTTAGAAAGAAAAAAGAAGACTTTGCTGCTTTTAGTATTTTAAAGGGATGATGAAGGCCACATTGGAAGGAGACTGACTAGGATTTGTCTCTTAGGAAGCAGAAAGAAGAGGAGATCAGAGGGGAGATCTATTGAGAAACAATACTTCATCCTGCTATGAGGAAGACCAGCAGGGAGTCCTAAAATGATTTATAGAAAATCTTTGAAAATTATTGGAGGAAGATGACTTATTCTGTTCAACATTATCCTGTTTCCCCCTGCCACTGTCTCATATGTCCTTGTTTTATTAATATATTAACAAATGTGACATCTTTTTTCAAAAGAAAAAGAGGGAGCTTCTATATATCGTGCCAAATCTAGTAAATGTGCTCATAGCACCACACAAGTGTTCGCTGACAGGCCTTTTCCAACCAAATAGCTTCTCAACTCCATGTGGAGTATGCAGAGATGCAGCCATTTTACAAGAGCACTTGACCTTGCATACTGACAAGATCCCCCTCTGCCTATTGACATACAAGTGGGATGAGGAAAATCTGCATAAAAAGCCTTTCCCAAGGACTAAACTGCGTAAGGTGCAAACCAGTTTTGAACTCAGAACACCATGGTTTCAAGGCAACTGCTTTGACATCACAGCCACAATGCACCATTTGTTCAGTAGGAATGCACCTTTTCGGCCAATGTGGCAAAAGTAGCTCCTATACAGGGTGGCCCCTCTGGACTCCTAGCCTTTATGAGGGTAGTCTGACCTAAGAGTGGGATGAAGCCAGTTTTATGAAGAACCCTATGAAGCAAGGGGTATCAGACTAAGGCTTAACAAGTAAACAAATTAATACAGCAATAAGCTTTAATAGTAACTTAGATATATGAAATAACTGTTGTAATATATGAAAATAGCAAAGTTGTGTTGGAAAGCAAATACACAAACGTAATCAAAGTATAGAGAAGTATACAAGTAGTTATATGTATTTATATGCCTTGTATAGTATGTGATTATATAAGTGTGTGCTTAGATATGAGCATTATTGTTATGTATATTTATATAAAACTTGTTCAAATTAATACCCACCAAATCATGTGAATACCAGACCAACCACAGTCAAAGTACAAAAGGTAGAAAGGCCAGGAAGAAAACAGAAAAAAGGAGATGTATGGATATATAGAAGGACTATACTGAGGCTGTTGATATGGCTGAGAATTGTTTTATTCAGTTGATTTTACATAATAACATACATATTTCTTTGTTTGAATAAAGTCAGTAGATCTATTTAATGAAAAGATATTTTGCCTCCTATGTTTTTGCACAGTGTGTGAAAGCTTTGGTGTTTTATGATGGCAGCTGTAAAAGACTGGATGTAAATGCAGCCAATGAGATAGGAGATACACCACTACATCTAGCCGCTAAATGGGGCTTCGGTGAGTTTGACTTTTTAATCTACATTGTTGAATTTCAAAATCAGAACCTTGTTTTTTCACAATGTATTATTCATAAACTTTTTTTGTGAATTTGGCATATTTAAACTCAGATTATCACATTTTTGTTCTTTGATTTTTCTTCTTTGTTTCTTTTCTCAATTAGAGGGCATTATCAGGACCTTGCTTGAAAATGAGGCAGATGCCACAAAATTGAATAGGAAACAGCAGACTCCAGACTTACTTGCTCAGAATGTCAAAGTTCAGAGATTATTAGTGAATGCCATGAACGGCTATGATTTCACACCTTTTAGGCCACGCCTCAATATGAGGACAGTAAGTCGACATCCGCTCAATCAAACTTCTTTTCTATTTACCCGTAGATTTATATTTTACCTGCCTCTCTTCTTCCCTCTCTGCTCTACCTCAAGTCTGACTGTCCCTCTTTGTCATATTCCCACATTCCTTCGTCACTAATTCCTCACACACTCCTTTTTTCCCCGTCTTCATCTTATTATTATTCATATTCTTCTTTGTCCATCTGATTTTAATTGGGAGATATAAATTTATTTAAGAATTTTTATCATACAAGCATATTTGGCACTACAATGTGAGTAAAAAACATCATGATGAATAATATGTCAAGTATGTTCTTAGATGAGAGTAACAGAGCTATGGCTGAAATGAATTCTGATGCCAACTTTTTTTTTGCAACTTTTAAATGCCTTGATCAGAATGTGACCTCCTTTGCTAATGATATGGTAACATATCAGCAATGGGAGTTCTGTTTTGTTAGGTTTTGTTGTTATAGAGCTTTGAGAGGATTTGGGGATTTTTTATCATTTAATTGTTTGGTGGGATTTCTCTTAGTTTAATTTTTCTTGTTTCTTATTATCGTTCCTTTTTTCTCCCTGACAAGACTCATCATGATCGTGACATCGCCTCCAGATCCTCATCAGGCTCCATTCACCGTTCCGTCAGCTACAATTCAGGATTGCATCGGGTGTTGAATACTCAAAGACGGGATTCATGCTCTCGAATTGAAGTAGCAAGCTTGGAGGAGGCAAATGACAATGAAAAGAGAAAGAAGAAAGAAAAATTATTCAAGGCAATCATTGAGGGTGACATTCAGCTGGTAAAACAATGCTCATTTTTGTGATTATCCGTTTTTTCCTTAGTGTAGAAATTTCAAATTTTCTGTAATGTTGGAATTTCATTATGGAGCAGTCAGGAAATGGCTTATCCTTTTCATGTTCATTTGTACAAGCTAAATGTTGATTTTTTTTTCTCACATTGCATGATTTAGTGATGTTCTTTAGATAATTTTCATTTTTAAGAATCACCATTTGAGGAATTGGTGACTTTTATCTGTTATGAAGGAAGGTAGTTTTCACAAGGGTTGTATTAGAATTAATTTATTCCCATATCCTATATTTGCCTCATTTTTTGAACTTGGCATTAAAAGAGCCTCCCATCTCATAACCTATAGGTAAAATTTTACCTGGGAGTAGTTCCTGAAAGACTGGATGATGAATCGCCAACAGATTTGTCAGGGCTGGGGTCTCGTGCTGGTCTTACTCTTCAAAATATGTGTCACCCCCTTTGTGAGTGTCCTAAATGCTCCAGTATTCTAAAGGTAATCAAGATCACCTGAAATCTCATTCTCCGATTGTTTATTTAGAAGTACTTTTAAAAAGCTTGGACATTTCTTGTGATTGAAAGTGCAAAAAGAAGCACTGAAGTATTCTTTTCGTAACAATATTTCAGAATTGCATTTCAGATCAATATGTTTATCTCATATTTAAAATTTGTATAGCAAAGTAGACCCTTTCAGTGATTCTGGAGGATTAGTGACATGTTTTTCCCTCTTCAGGCTGGTAATAACTTTCATGACATGGTTAGCGTCAACACTCGGACTTCCACTGGCTCCTCCCTTCTGCACACGGCTGTCCTTCATAACCACAGTGACATTGTGTCCTTGCTTATTTCTCTTGGTGTTGATGTGAACAGCACAAATCACAAGTCCTTCAACCCACTACATTTAGCCTGTTGTATGCGTAATAGTTTGGTGAGGAAAGCGCTGCTGCACTTTGTTTAACTAGTTCAGAACAAACCAGTTCACTTGCTAGATATTATTAAAATCTTTGCAGTTGTTTAAATCGAACATATGTACATATTTTTTACTATCACTACTAAGACAGCAAATTCGCTTAAATTCTAGCACACATATTTGCTTCATGCCAATGTATACAATTTTAAAACTTTTTCATGCATGTCATTTTAATAAACTTAAAATTTGGAAGTTTACAATCAAATTACTCTGCTCATTCTGTTCTCAAAATTATAAAAAAATTCAGAATTAGTTCTATGCTTAGTATCCAGAATTATGAGAGCTATGTGCAAACTTGTACTTCACATGACTACAAATTATTGTCAGAATTATACTGACTTCAGTATAATTCGAAATGTTGCAGATAACAGATATGTTGCTGAAAGCAGGATCGCGGTTAAATGGGCATGACATTAATGGGGACACGCCACTGCACATCACTGCTTGTAATGGCTTTATCAATGGCCTACAGATGCTGATGAAGGTAAGTAAAATATTTCTCTGCTAATTTTTATAACATTCATACAAATGCCTATACTGTACAAATACTGAGATTATGGCCCGAATCTGAAACAGTAAATGTTTTGAAACACATTTTATTTCCATGGACGATTAACACTTAAATCCAGTGAAACCACTTACATGCCTCGCTAACCTCATCAAATGTACACACACTTACAAACATACATTCTCATTTATGAAGTTAAAGCTTATTGCTTTATTAAAGAATTATTATTATTGTAATTAAGAAAGCTTAACAAACACATGGGAAATGTTCATGTCCGATTCATGTGTGTGTTTGTTGAATAGAACGGTTTAAATGAGAACAGGACAGCTGACGATGGATCAACAATTGGTTGAAAACGACCTCAAAAAAAGGCTTTGCTGATATCTGTCTTAAAAAAGTATGCCATGGCCTCTCTAACCTGGAAACTCGTTGGACACTGAAAAATCATCCCCATCACTGATATCAGTTTGTATTAAAAGTATGGATTTTGCTTTATATTTTCTTTGTTCCCAAATACATTTGCAGATATATTGTAAAGACAAAGAGATAAAGTCCCCATAAGAGTCTGTGAAGTTTACTGTGGTCACCCCATTCACATTTCTAGCTGGCTTATTACTTTGTAGAGTGAAGGCTGCATACAAAAAAAAACGTATTATCTCCTTGGTCAAGCTAATGAATACCACTTATTAGATCAGCCCCATTGGATTCTTTGACAAGCATAGCTCCACCCAAAAATTATAGTGTGATCATGCATATGGGAGACTGATTCTACCCATTGCAAGTGTCTTTCTTAAGTGCAGACGGTGGACTGGGTTTTACCAGCTTAGCCATTAGACATGGCAACTATTGTTTCAATAGATCATATGTCACTATTTCCAATTAAGGTGTTGATTTATTCAATGTAGCTCTTTGTTCTGTTTTTGTACCATTGCTTCGTAACAACAGACTGTCATATCCAATATTTTGTGAAGTATTGTGTTAGGATTGTGACAAAAAAAAATCACAAATTTGCCTGAATATAAATAATGACCTAGCAAAAGTGTTTCACTCTGCAGGGCGGCTGCCCTTATTAGGAAAATAAATTAAATAGACAAAAAATTCAGCTCCCTGAAATTTCGTCCCAAGTTTACCAGGGTCCTGAAGAGAGATGTCCTACTATATTTTATTTATTCTTGAGATCAACAAAGGAAATAGTACGGACCGTATGCTCTTTTCAGAATAAATGTATACAGAAAATCGTGCCCATGAAATGGAATAATTTCAAGACCACTGAGGAAATAAGAGAAGCATCAGGACAACCTCTAATATGTCAGAAGTCATTAAGAAAAAAAAAAGGTGGAAATATGTGGACCACTTGTGCAGAAAGGAGGATATGAGGATCACAAAGCTGGCTCTGCTTTGGGAAGCACAGGGCAATAGAAAAAAAAGGCTGCCCTGAAGAAACCCTTAGTAGAACCTTGATGAGAGAGGCTGGGACAGTGGGAATGTCCACCATAAAGGCAATGATGATAACGATGGAGAAAAGAAACAATTGGCGAGCCACAATTGGTACCCTTTGTTTTGAATGCAGTCTCTTACTAGTCTTATCATTTATTTAAAGCTGATTTTGGGCTTACTTGGGACATAAAAGTATTTTTATCCACAGCACCTACAACAATCAAATTTGGCAGATGTGTTTGAAATTCCTTCAATGGTGCAGAAATGGTTTTTGTTTTGTATTTCAATCGGTTTTTAACTTTATTGAAAATTGTTATTTGTTCCATCACACTTTTGCTTGACCACTTCATTTCAACCTGCATTTTTAATTTGTCTTCCTGCGGGGAGGGCGGAAACAGCCCAGTATCGATGCTTGGAAGCTAATAAAATCCTCAGAAAAGTTCACCATCCATCCAATATTTGTCTTTCCAGGCTGGTGCTGATTTTAATGTAGTGAATCACATGGGTAACACAGCACTTCATGAGGCTGTGAAGAGGAATTATGTGTCATCTGTGGAGATTCTGGTCAATGGTGGGGCTGATGTGACACTTCGGAACAAACAAGACCTTCTGGCTGTTGATATGACTGATGTCAGTAAAAGTGCTGAAGAGTTATTTGTTTTGAAGTTTTATTTGTTGTTTTTTT
>JAOWAY010150180.1:0-10586 GCA_028565895.1 Goniobranchus geometricus
GTAGTAGTAGTAGTAGTAGTAGTAGTAGTAGTAGTAGTAGTAGTAGTAGTAGTAGTAGTAGTAGTAGTAGGAGGAGGGGGAGGAGAAGAAGGAGGAGGAGTAGGAGGAGGAGGAGGAGCGGCAGCAGCAGCAGCAGCAGGAGCAGCAGCAGCAGAAGGAGGAGGGCGAGGATGATTAAAAATGGTAGTGTGCTGCTGTTGAGTAAGAAAAGGAAAGCAGTGAATAAAAAAAAAATTCAACATCTCAACTATAAAGACGGCACAGGATACGTGACTTTTAGAGTCTCACCTGTCGTCAGACAGCACAAGAAGACAAGCAGACCGTGAATGGCAGAAAACCTACCTTTTCCCCAAGAAAAAAACAAACAAATCGAAAAAAAGTGTAAATACTACTAACATACCAGTGAAATACATACAATTGAAACTTCTCGTCGTTGTATCAGTGGTTTTTTCTTTGGATAATGCCTTCCATGTTGCCGATCGTCTCCCATTTAATTTTCAACATAGTCGTCTGTTGCTAGAAGATAGGATCAATCAACGGACAAATAGGTATTAAGTCGATGGCCTGACTTATATCTATATTTAACGATCAAGATCAGTGGTCTTGGGGGATTTTATTATGGTTTTGTTTTGTTTTGTTTATTGTTGTTTGTATTTTTTTTTTGTGTGTTTTGTTTCTTTTTTGTTCCCTGTTTATTTGGGTTTTGTTTTGTTTTTTGTTGTTTTTGTGTTTGTTTGTTTTGGTTTTTGTCTTTTGGGATGAGTTTTTTTTGTCTGGTTTTTTGAAGGGGGTGATTTTTTATTATTTTTCTTGTTGTTCTTGGGTTGTAGTAGTTGTTGTTTCGTCATGGCTTTTGTTGGTGGTGTTTATGCTGTCATCGTTGTTACTGTTGAGTTTGTTCATGAGCCTAATGATGACGTCAAAGTGCTAAAAGTTTTTGCTTTTCCGTCTTCCTTTGATTTCTTTTCTCTCTTTTTTTTCTAAATGACTTTACATTAGGAATAGAAATCCATTGAAATGTCATCAAACGTTAAACGCCATCTTTCTAGGCGGAGAGAGCTGTAAGTGTTCTTTACTTTTCTAATACATTTATAACCATATGGTTGGTTCTCAAGCAGTGTGAAAGGGATCTGGTCTTCCAGCACAACCGTATCACAGAGCACCATACATTTTCCTATTAACCAAAACGAACACCATAACCCTGATAACATTTTTACTTTCATAAATACAGACCGTTAAAGACACACGCTATTAAAAACAGAAAAATAAAAGAAAACGGCTTAGGAACTTTGATGCTCGTTATTTCCCCATCCCAATTATGAAAGACATTGAAAGTTGACTTAAATCTAGAAACATATTTCTACATAAGTGTGGCAAATATTATAAATATCCGTGCAGAAATAAAGACGGGGTCAAATTTTAAATGCGATGCTATCGATGGACTAAATATCGGAAGATTTATTGTGCTGACTGGCGCAGTAAACAAATGTGATCGCTGATAACTTTTAATGTCACGTTCGCACTTCGATACCCACAAATTTTCAATGACAGCAGACGACTCAAGAACACTTTTACAGAATATTTCTTCTGGAAAAAGGTCAAACAACAACAGTGTTTGCCATCGTTCCAATGCATTCTTTAAACCGTTTTCTAAGTGATTTCATCACATTATTCAAAGGTCTAGTGCCAATCGTCGGTCTAGACCGAAAGCGTTTAGATCTAAACTATAGATCAAGAATGAACATGATTTTGAACCGAGAAGTGGGGTGGTTAAAAAATTGTCAAGAACTCCCAAAAAAAATCTGGGACAAAATTCCCAAAAACAAATTTATTAGGAATATTCGAGAAACCGGGTCAGGTACCAGAAAGCTGGAAGTGGTAGACCAAAGTCAACCCGAACAAATGCCAACATAGACGATGTTGATGAATTTATTAAGTCACAAGAGGACAATCCTGGAACCCACAAATCAGCACGCAGAATCACCAGTGAATTGAATATCAGTCGCAGTTCTGTGAGGCTTAAAAAAAGAAAGATTTAGACTTAAAAGTTTACCGAAGAATAATGACGAGCCAAAAGTCAAATGGTATGGAAGAAAAAAAGTTCAAATGATCTAGAAATTCACTCAACAAATTCAATAATCATCAAACCAAAAATATTGTTTTTACGGACGAAAAAGATTTTCCTTTAGACGTTAAAGTGTGAAGTTAAGCCGACAAAACAAAAGTTCCAAATGCAGTAAAAAGGATGCTGCATCCGACAGCTGACAGGCCAGTCTAAAGTAACAAGGTCATTGGCTAAGAAGCTGAAGAGAGCTTTGCAGGTGACCGAGTTGAAAATGCTGTGCTGAACCCTTGAACTAACATGGAAAGACACTACTGAAATATGGGAAAATGCACAGAAAACAATTCTTTCAGTTGGTGATCCAGACATGCTGGAGAACGTTCACAGAAGAGCAATTTAAATAAGATATTCCAGGTTCAAACATCTTTCAAACAGGGCGAAATCAAGAAAAATGGCAGCTATCATCATCATGGCAAAGAATCGGTGATGTTGTTGAGATTGTTCAGTGAAAAATGACACACTTTAATCATCAAAACAAACGGAAACTAAAAGAGCAGGTAAGATAATTAGGGGAGCTGTCAATTTGCGGAACTCAAGAAAAAAAAGTTACATTTGCGGAACTGCCGAGTAACGTCAGAGAAAAGGGTAGTCAATTTGCAGAATTAATTTCATCGTCATATAATTATGCAGCCAATTTACGGAACTAAGTACCAGTACTAGAATCGAATAGTGGTATCGGATTTGCACCAAACAAAACATTTTTACTCTGCCTTGAAAGGCTTGGGACTTTCCCATTGATGTATATCAGTTAAAACGTGTAAATGTAGTATTATAAATTTGAAGGAAAACTTAATCAATTTCCATTTGGGAGCAGCAATGTGGCCGCATTAGAAATGTATTGTTGGGTTTATTTCATGCATATACTAATACAGATCTTCAGTTATATCTAAAATATTTACAGTTTCAAAAATTCACGATGCAGGCCTTTAAAAAGTGGTCAGAGGCAAAGAATCTCGACTTATTTGTGTGACATATTGTTTCCGTGAAATCTCATTTCTGTTGTACTTTTCTTTTAATACTTCCATTCTTGCCATTTTATGTTGCTCGCCTTTAATTGTGACTTTGCATCGCCAGAACTGTTCATTTTGAATTTATTCATGAAAATGACTTCCTTGAGCCTGTCGATAAGGTCAAAGATTGGTGGATGCGCAGAGTAGAAAATACTGTTTAGCTGTGTGTGGAAGGATTCGCATTCATTTGTAGTTCGTTTGACATCAAACGTATCCTCTGCCCAAATGCATGGCGGGAACTTCGACGAACTAAATAATAATGTATGGGGAGGCTAAGCAATCCAAAAAGATCTAATCTACTATCAAGTGGTGATTTGAAAACAAAGTAAAAAACAAAGCTTTCTTAAACATCCAAAAAGTTAAGAAGAGGAATCCAGAATTGGTCTCTCAAAAGATTTCCCGTCTTTGACTCTGAACACTTGTAATCATTTGCCAGACCCAACTCTTGAATTTTTCTCCACCAACTCAATTTTAAGTGGAACAAGCATCCTTTTAAATTAACAGTTGGTAAAACCATCTGGGCAGCATCATGTGCAGCTTTTTCAATTGTTTTTCAATTCATAATTGGTTCACCTCCTCGAAAATAGACTTAAAGTATGAAAACATGTCCTCATACACCTCTGTTGACATACCCGGCAAAAAAAAAAAAAAATGGCTGGAATATGAAGTCCATTTCTGTAAGCAATGATCGTGTAGAGTTGATAAAAATTTCGTGGACAAATCCCAAAGTACTATCACCATAAAGATGATCTGCATCTTTTATGCATTTGATTACGTCAGTACAATAGAGATATATGACCTCTTCCAAGCGTTTGTTGTTTGTTTGGTGTAGATAGACGACACTGCCTCCAGAGTTTCTTGTCTGGTCTTTGAGAGCAGTGGCATTTCTTTTCTTCGTACTCTCCACATTGCTCTTCTTATTTTCGAAATATTTTCTTCAGATAGCTCATGAGTGTCCGCCTTCTTAGCTTCTTGGATGTTAATTTTTCTTGTTCTCAGCGTCAAATCTTCAGTAGCCTTACGCTTACAATACTGCCTGAAAGCCAACCCGTGGGTCTTTCTGTCATCTGCATCATGGGTATGCTCCACCAAGCCATGCAAGATTCATTCGTCCGGATGTATCTCGTAATTCTAGTGCTGCAGCCTCTTTTATGACAGACCCAAAATTTTGGGCAGCTCATCTCTTTCTTTAATCTGTGGTGGGGAGGTGTAATACATTACATATATTAGAAACTTTTCAATAAGTAGTAGCACTGATTAGTTAAAACATTGAAATAATACGTTGAAGTAACATCTTCTCCACCACCTTTTATTTTCTAATAACTAGTTAATTATTTGCCACCTTGTACCTATAAACGAGGCAATCTAGAGTGACTGCCTGCGTTCCTTTAGTTCATTCAGTCAACAAGTACCAGGTCTGAGGCAGACATTGACGATCATGACACGCCATTCACTTCTCTGTTCAGACAATCTCGGGAAGTTCATGCTATTGTCTTTTCTGCGTTTTGTTTGTCATCCAGTGATTTAAGCTCTCCAAATATGTCACTCTCTGCTTGCGCCTGCTTCTTGTCCGCTCAATTTTTCCAGTCAGGGCTAAATGTTCAAGCTCCTTACGTCGATTTATATGACCTAAAAACTTCAGTTGTCTTTGTCTGATTGTTTTTAGCAATGATCTTTCTACTCTTGCTTCTTCCAGTACTGCATTGTTTGTTTTCTTTTTTTGGGGGTTGTGGAAAAATTAGCAGCAACAAATAAAAATTTCCATAACATGTATACAAAATGTGTGATTGGTTTGATTACTTGTCAAAGGGTTTTATGGCTAATGGTCAGGAGTTATAAAACCTCTGTCCTAGTGTCTTAGGGTAGAGGAGACGGTCACTTCTCCTGCTAATTCTTATTTCGGGAAAAGGGGGATGCTGCTTATCTGTAATGATCATATTGAGAGTCTTTTTACAAAGCATATTATATAAGTTGTCAAACTGTTCAAGCTGTTTACCATCCTGCATTCTCTCTGCAGCCCTTGGACATCTGTTTATTTTATATTTCTCAACCTCTCTGTTGTTCCCACCCCAGGCCGTCAGGCAGTAGATTAAAATGCTTTTAAAACATGTTTGGTAGACAAAGTCAGCAAGGTGGTATCAAGATGAAATGTATACAACTTCCTCATAAAATACATTCGTTGATTATGATTCTAAAAAGTTTTTTGTAAGTTTGATCGTCTGACCGGCATTTTGTCTGTCTTGACTTACTTGACTTATGGCCCTTGCGTTGAAAAGTCATCTGACTGTTCCACCTGGGCTGCTTCGTAATATTCCTTTGGTACTGTATATTTCCACTCAGTCCCATTTTCTGCCATGGGCCCCAATCTTTTAAGGTCGGAGATTGCTGTATGTCTGTTTGTATTAATCATTGCTTGAGTGATGGATCAATAAGTCCATCGCTACTACATTGCACAACACAAAGCCCTCACCTTGACTGAAATTCATGTCTACAAAGGAATCTGCAATCACTGGGAGTAGCCTGCCCTTGTCAAAGGGGTGCTGCACATGCTTTCCTATTAAATGGCTGTATCTGGGATCATCTGGATGTACAGCGACGCCCGTGTCTGCCAGCATGGTCTCCAGACGGGTTGTAGATACCACTATCTTTTCATCTACAAAACAAAATTAAAGAGCAAATCCTAGACATTATGTTGTGTCTTGTCTGTGGTGGGCACTATAAAGAAGAACTACATCAATGACTAACACTGTTCATGAAATGTACTGTGTATGTGTTTGTATTGGACATGAGTGATATCACACTGATGCAGAGACTACCTCCAATGTATATATTTAAGAAGTCCTTTCAAGCCAAACTTGCTTGTAGGCCGAAGCTTATCCCAGTTTTCATAGCATTTAGCCGACAGTGGCAGACTTGATCCATCACTCTCTAAATAGGATGCTATTCTATTGGGGGGACTCCTCGAATGAACACTTCCCGTGTGTTTACATGTGAACCGGATGTTGTTATTGTGACAGGTAAGTTCCCAGATTGGTCTGATACAGATGTATTTCTATTTTCTATTGATTACGTCTTTTTCCGGTTATCCTTTCTTAAATTTTCGACCCAGATACTCACAAGCTGTAATCGATACTGACATCATCAATGGACATAAGGGACAGGCGTGTTCTAACCTCTTTCGTGGGGGGTCCACTACCTTTGGGTGAGCCAGCTTTTTAGACTGAGTTGTGGAATCGCAGCATTGAAGTTCAAAAACCATGGGGAACCAAAAACAAGTTTGGCCAGTTTTGACAAAAGTTTTGCAGTAAACAATGAACATAGGCTTCCCATCAGGCAAGCAAATAAGTCTCAAAATGGCTGCATAGCAGTCGGGAAGTCTCCATTGGAGGAGTGCCTCTAGATCAATGCTTATATATTTAATATTATACATCCTTTAGACTCAGGGAAGTAGCAGGCCGCCGAATTTCAGTTTCAACACATTGTCATGAGTCAATAAAAGAAGCTGTACAAAATTGGGTTATCATAAAAGCTCTGTAAGTCAGAATATTCTGCAGACATAAATTTATACCAGCATTGTCCTTGTTGTTATTCGTATCCTCCGGTTGGGTCGACATGTTGTTTATAATTTGTTGCTAGCCGAGTGAAACAGTGAATGCTTTGGTGGTCTTCCGTCAGTTTCGTAGTAAATGATATTCAAAATAATGCATTTATTACGCAATAATTAGTCTTATCAAGTTTATGTAATGTTCACACCTAGAGATATGAAAAATCTTCCTATAAAGTGTGACATGTGTTTTATGTTTTCGCACAAAAAAGAGGGGGTAGGGGGGAGGCTGATGTCTATAACCTTGACCTATCACGAAAGGCGACCGGTCTCTTGACGTTGCTCTGTTGCCTTGTGAGGAGATCTAGGCCTAACTCCCTCAGACCGAAACCAAGCCCTCCCCCAGCTCGTCAAGGACACAGAGATTTGTCGGTGTTTTTAAAATGGTGAGAATTGAACTGTATTAGATGTAGATCTAGATGATAGGTTAACAAAGAAAAAAAAAAGGCAAACAGAGATCTAGATTTATATCAACATAGTGATCTAATCTGTAGGCTACCGGCGGGTCAACTCGATAGGTCTTTAAAAAGGCAAGGGGTTCCACGAATGTCAAATTTCTTATTCTTATCGGAATTATGAAACTTTCAGGACAAATCTCACAATTGCTGACAAAAGAATATTTTTCTATAAATGGCCATTGAGTTCGGCTGTACTCGATAGCCTGGAGGGTGTACTCGATACTGCCGTCGGTCCACCTCACATTGTCAATAATTCAATAATTTTGTTCTTCCCTCTGGCAAGTTAAGGAGACTGTTCTTACGATGATGAAAGCAACGTTTTAGGTGTTCGGACTTTATTTTAGACCAAAATGGTAACATGAATTGTAAAAAGGAAAAAAAAAAAAAAGCATTATAAAAGAGGGACCGATAGGGTCTGTTTTTCAAACATTTATTAGACATTAAACGCTGTTTTTGAATAATAATCATCAATAAAGACATACGTTAATGAAAGGCATCAAAGTTGTTTTTTTTTTAAATTGAAACACAACCATTTTAGATGAACCTGTATGATTGAAAAGAATTTGGAGCTTTTAGGTCAAAGACATTTCTGGAATTAAGAACTGAAAATGAAGGATTTGATATGATTCAATTTAAATTTAAGGTTGTGTTTTGTTTTGTTTTTTAAAGAAAATCATTAATAAAAGGGAAAGTAGGATTTCGTGTGATTGAAGTTTGTTTTGTTTTTTGTTTGTTTGTTGTTTTGGGTTTTTTTTCTATTGGAAGCCACTCATCCACAAAAGTGAATAAGCCATAAAAATACATTCATCAAAGTGAATTTTTAGCATTAATTTGAACATAATCTGTGATAATAGTTTTAAATTACATATCTCTGTTCATTAAATTGCACATCTAGCAGCATTTACTTATTCAGTCCAGAACACAATTCACATCAAAAATCAAAGTTAAATGTAGCAAGTTCATCCAACGGCTGCATTCTCAAGCTCACATCTGTCACACACTTAACCTGCCACCAACTGTCACAAATAATATACCAGTACTCCATCCATTCCTTATGTTTATCTTTCCAGTGGCATCCTCTACAAATTCCCATTATTGGGCTTCAATATCATCAACATACATAGATGTATCAATTTATCATCATCATCATCTCTCTCACTCTCCACCCCAACCTTCTTCACTCGCATCTTTCCTCAGCCATAGTTTATCTATTCCTTTTCCACTTTTGCTTTTTTGTTTTCTTCTCTTTGTTTTCTCTTTCTTTCTTTCTTTCTTTAGTTTTTCCTTTTTTCTTTCTCTTTCTTTCTCTTTCATTCTTTTTTTCCCTATCCCTCTCTGTCTTTTTCCCTTTCTGCTCTTCTTCCTGTTTCTTGTGTCAGTTTTCCATTAGTTTTCCATTTCATTTCTGCCTCCTCCAACTCTTTCTTTTTGTCATCCTTTGCCTTAAATGAAAACTTGAAAATAGACATGACTTTATTTTATGCCATTATCAGTGCAGGATGCGCAAGGGTTTCATCTATAGAAGTGGAGTTGTTTAAGTTAGATTTTATTACTTCGGCAGCTCTCCTCAGTCTCCTGCGTGTAAGAAGACATCGTCTGCAGACACATGAAGAGGGGGAAGGAACTTTATTTTTTTTCTATTTTCACACAATCATTCATCATGATAATACATCAGTAATGATATTTCTAAAACATTTAGAAATTTAGAAAACATGCGGAAAAGGGAGACAAATTCAATTTTAGTTTTATCGCAGAATTATCGAGTTGACCCGACCACCTCAAATTTTGCAGGGTGTATTCGATAACTTTGCCAATCTAAAAATCGTGCTGCAAAACTAAGAGAACACTTACTGGTTATTTCCTATTCCTATTCCAGAGGTTATTGCCAGAAAAGGGCGACCTGGTAGGCTCAGCACATTGATATAATGCCTAACAGTGTAAGGATGTATTTCTAATGTGAGTGTAAGCCTTACCGTGATAGCAGTTGAAGTAGATGATTTTTCCTAGACAGATTTTTTATCAGAAGTCCTTGTTGAAATGAAAATTTCTATCGATTTGACCTAACCTATCGAATAGACCCTCCACTACTCTGTCTCTAGGCTAGGCTCTAGGTCTCGATCTACTCTAGCAGCCCTCAACGTCAACATAGTGGAGGCCTACAATCCTTTAAAAGATAAATGTTGAATATAAAAGGTCCTTTTCAAATTCAAACCAGGGCTAAAGTGAAGTATACCGGGTCAGCCTATTCACACGCTCCATGCTTGTCCCACTAACTTTCTCAATCGGGAACAGTGGTAGCGATGATGAGTAGAAGAGGGTGGGGATGGGGAATTTCCAAGTCGCAGGTAGGTGTGGGGGTTGCAGGGGGGCTTCCCCCCTGTTATATCTATATAAATTGACTGATAATACGAAGTAGTGGCGGCGAGAGAGTTATTGGTGGGGAATGGGGTTACAGGGGGGTTCCCCCCCCTTTCAAGAGAGCCCAGATTGGAAACGTAACAGTAGTAACATCAATGAAAACAATGACATTATTTCATTCCAGCCTACTTACTTTCCTCAAAATTGTTACTGTCATCAAATGCGCACAGCTCATCAAGCTCATCCAGGTACTGACTTATTGGCTGGACTAGTGAGAGAGAGGGCATTTGACTTTCAGGAGACCTGGTCACTCTATCCCTTTTGTTTCAATGTGCGCATGTCACTTGGGCCATTACGTGACCCATCGTCATTTTTAGGGGAGCCCGGCATAGGTCCCTAACTACCCATCGCTTTTCAGAAGATCGGGTCAGAGTCTCCCATTCGCTGTGATGCTCGCATGTCATGTGAGTCATCATGTGGCCCGGCTTCCTGAATCAATTGTGATGCGCTGACTGACTGAGGGATTTTCAGGAGACCGGGTCACTCTATCCCTTTTATTTCGATACGCGCATTTTTCTCCCTACAAACCCATTGATGGCCACTTTGATAATGATAATGATTAATGAGCTTATATAGCGCCTGTCCATTTGTATGCTCCATGCGCTTTACACTGCACACACACGCACAAAAAGAGAGGAAAGAGAAACTAAAAGTTAAAGTAATATGTTTTCAACTTCTTCTTGAGTGACTCGATGCTTGGAGAGCTTCTGATGTCCAGGGGAAGACGGTTCCATACTGTTGGGCCACTATAAGAGAACGATTTCTCGCCTTGTTTGGTCTTCACAACTGGTACAGCCAGGAAGAGTCTTTTCTCGAACGGAGAGATCAGGCAGGAGTTAGTTAGTTACTTATTGGGTTAACGTCACTTTTCATCCGCGACGGTGCTATTTAGACATATTTATGTGCTGCCACACATGAGCCATAAGGTACAGCACAACTCGAATGACTCACCCAGTCACAGTATACTGACACCG
>JAOWAY010150291.1:0-10586 GCA_028565895.1 Goniobranchus geometricus
TCTCTCTCTCTCTCTCTCTCTCTCTCTCTCTCTCTCTCTCTCTCTCTCTCTCTCTCTCACACACACACACACACTCAAAATTCTATTCATATAAATTATGTCAGCCACACAATTTATTGTCCAATTAAGTATTGATCTTAGTTGAGACAGTAAGTCAAAATGTCTGCCATGCTTAGTTTTTTTTAGTTCCGGGAACTCTTTCGTGAAGGACTTGGAATTATGTAAAGTGGAATATTTATCGTAAATAATATGTCAGGAACCACTTAGTGGTCAGTAAGGTTATATATATTTTTAAAAAAAAAATGATTTCCCTACAAATTTGCATTGATCTTCTTTAAGAAACTGTATTTTACAAGGTTGGGTACAAATATTTTCGCCATGTACCTAAGTTGTATACTACTTATTGTAAAAAAAAGGCAAAATATCTGCACTTTTAACCATCGTCCCTTTCCTCAGGAATAACAATAGATATAGGAAATAAGCAGCGAAAAAACAGCACCTCAGCAAGTTATGCCACTGTTGATATAATCTCATCTCATCTCTAGTGGAATGTGTCGCTTGTCCCGTTACCGGCCATCCATCTCCAGACTGATCTATCGTCAGCATATCGTGTATAGTCTGTGTTGTTGTCGATATTTTGATGTGTTTTGTCGCAGGGTTGTAAGAAAAGACATCCTTTGTCTTCCACGTGCACGTTTACCTTCAATAAACCCATCTGTTACCAGTTTCTTTAGACCATTGCTCCGCCATACATGTCCAAAAAACCGCATTTGTCTCTGCCCGATGGATTTTAGCAGTTCTCGTTCTTTACCAATTCTTTCCAAAACATTTTCATGTCTAACTCTTGCGGTCCAGGGAATTTTCAATAGCCTTCTGCAGACCCACATCTCAAATGAAACAAGTCTTTGCTTTGCTTTTGCGTCTATAACCCATGTTTCACATGCATATAGAAGAGTGGGAAACACGTAGGTATGCACCATTTGCATTTTGTGCTGACTTTTAATTTGGAATTGGTGATAGCAGGTTTGAGGCTATGAAATATTTGTTTCGCCAGCGCTATTCTTTGCTTTATTTCATTTATGTATTTGCAGTCATTTGAGATGTTTGTTCCAAGATATTTTGAATTTTTTTGACCTGTTTTATAGTTTCCCCTTTACTTGTTAATCTGAAGATCTGATTGTCATCTTCTTTGGAAATCACAATGCATTCGGTTTTTCTAACATTCAATCGCAAACCTTTCTCTTCACTTATGACAACAAATTTGTCCAGCATTTGTTGAATATGTTCTGGTGTAAAAGCCATCAACACAGCTTCGTCTGCATAGCGTAGGTTTGTAATGTTTTTACCACCGTTTACGTCATCATTCTCTCTGAAGATAAATTTTGTGTATAGCTTGAATAGATGTGGCGACAGAACACAGCCTTGTCTTACCCCTTTACTGATGTTAGAAAACAATTTTTTAAATGTTGAAGGCCAGGAGCCGAAATTTTGCACCTCTATCTTGTCTTATCTTCATGTTGGAATATTACCTTCACCAGAGATCATAATGATATATTAAAAGAATAATAGATCTAATCCCTGGTAACACTAGTAGGATCATGATTTTGAATAAGTGTTGTGCGTACGTGACAATGGTATCTTAGATTTTCATAACTATTTATTGTTCTCTCTGCATTTGAAAAAACAACAACTTTATATGATTATTTGCTACACAATAAAAACAAGAAAACCATTTCTGTAACTACTGTACTGTAAGGCATCTGTACACGACAATTTTCAAACTTGACGTGTGTTACACATGTGTAACAGTGCCTAATGCCGGGAGGCGGAGCCATTTCTCCACCATGCCACTTCGATACTATTTTAAGAAAAGGTATAAAAAGTAAACTTATTTGTGTAACGAAATAAGCTTTATGAAATGAATGTGGGTTTCATCTTAAATAGATTACTTTAAGTTTTTATTTAAATGTTTTATTGCACACAGTGAGCTGAAAATTTAGAGTCTTCATTTTGTTATGGACTGGAAACATAATGTACAGATCTTATTTAAACTTGTTAATTATGTTACTTTCGTTTGAGAAAAAATGGACTCTCAGCTGAAGTGGGACATTGACGAAATCGAGGCTTGAATTGTACACTTTATTTGCATATATTTATGGGCATCAGAAACTAGTCTCTGAAAGCCATTACGGTCATGTAAAGTATTTAGATTTAAATAGTTGTAAATACTTTTGAATCTTTAAAAAAAACAATTTTAGAATAATTTTCAACACAGACAGCTCACAAAAATTACAAGTATTTTGATTGATGATTCTCCACATCGACAATTAATCCGCTATCAATCCCATAAGTCCAGTGCAAACTGATCACAGAAAAACCCCTACTCTAGCTGAATGATGATATTTTTCTGTTTTGAACGTTTACTATGATGGAAAGAGTGCCGAGTTATGCGGATTGGAAAACAAAATAACTTCACGTATAACATTGATATTGATCTGTTCAGTTGATCTTTGGAGAATTGTTTACTCTTGTATTACATTTGCTGCGAAATTTAATTCTTCAATATGCTTCTTCTTGCATTCAAGAAGACTCATTACAAGTACTTTATGAAACACCATGGTTCAGAACTGGAAGGTAGATCGAGACCGACGTATAGATCCATCTTTCAAACTTAGAGTAGACCATCTCAATTCTAGGTACCCGATCTGGACCAAGATTGGATAGCAGGGATGGAGTCAACAAATTTACCATTAACTGGAGTTGAGCAGCAACAAGTGAGTATGGAAAGTGATGTACAACATGCTCTGAGTCCAAACTCTGATCAAAGAATGGCAGGGCATGGGCAACATGCAAACGTAAATATTGACCATGGGTCTGCGACCAATGGTCCTGCTACACACTTGCAAGCCCAACCCGCTTCAGCTCCTACCACTACACACTTAAACTGTCAACATGATAATCTAGGAAGAGATGTAAATCAACACTCAGACTCGTCAAATGAATTGATTGCTAAACTCGACTCAGCTACTGCTGTTGACAATCATTTCCACAAGCGAAGATCTACAGATTCTCCTACACAATTGAATGACCATTCACTACAAACTTTTTTTACACTGACAACACACCCCGGTCAAACAGCTGATTCTGGCAAGACAGATTCAGTGTCAAGAAATAGCAATGGGAACTCCCTGCCTCTGGCAGAAACATTGCAAAATGAAGACTCAGGAGACAAAAGGATTGAACATGGTACCATTTCATCCACAGTTCAGGTGGATAATCTGGCTGAAGAGGAAATTTCTCAGTCTGTCATAATTGAAAATGACTTCAGGGATGACAAGTTTGATCAAATGAAAGATCAAGATGTCATGTCAAGTTCTTCTGCCAGCAATGGTTTCATGAAAGTTAATGTGGAAGCAGACATGGACACTGTCGACACCTTCAATGAAATTGGGCCTAGTGATGTTGCTGTGGAAGAGGATCAGGATGCGATCACTGAGAATTTTGAGATTGACACTCTCGATTATGAACTTCAAGTCGGATACAAAATCCTTATCAGTTTAATGGGAGCTGGTAACCGATGTGTAAACAAGCTTTTTATCCATCCTGTGGATGACAGTTTCCCAGAAACATCTGAATATTACAGCAAGATAAAGGAGCCCATGTGGATGCTTAAGAGTGAGTATAAAAGAAAATATCTTATTTTAATCTTATTAGAGTTATACTACAAAGTGAGTGTGTGAAACACTGAAATTAACACTGCATATCTTACTAATAAATTTTTTGCACGTTGCATGTCAAGGGTGGGCTATAGGATTATTATTTTCATTCCTAGTCTAGAAGTAGGGACTGATCTGTACAGTTTACAGTGGCCTCATCAAGATGTAATGTGAAGATTAAGTCTTTTGTTATACCTAGATTATGAAAGATCCTGTTTTATCTCACGATGGTATCTATAACTGAAGCTGTGTCTGCAAGACGCTGAAGTATCACTTCAGTGTCGCAGTGGAAATCACCTAGCATCGACTTTCTGTATATTTAACCTTTTTTTTAAAAAAATCACTTTAGACTTAAGCGTTCAATTCACAGTAATTATACAAATTATATAAATTTTGTTGTAAAGTACAAAACAGGCTGTTTAATGGAAAAAGGGCTAGACTGGACTGGAAACAAGTTGTGCTATATTCTTTCATTCGTCTTCGTAATGTGCGTAAAGCTTTTTATAGTCATTAGGGCCTATACATGAGTAACAAACTGAAACCATGGGAGGTTTCTTTATATACTACAAATACAGCACAACTGAAATCAATTCGACTTTAAAAGTATCTTCCACATCAGTATTACTGATGTCTGCTTAAAATATATTTTCTTATTAATTCAGGCCTACTACTTAGAGAACGAATATTATGAATAAAGCCGAACTAAAAAACTAACTCTCCTCTGTCAGTAATTTTTGTCAACAGAATAATCTCTTCTTGGACTTTTTGTAAAGTTTGTGTATGTATGTCCTGTGTCTAAGCATGATGCATTGTAGTTAGTTGATGAGGCCCTAATTACAGTTTTTTTGTAACGATGAATTTGGTTATATTTTCTTGTATCTTTGGAAATCATGTTGATAATTATTAGTGTCAGGCCGATTAAGCCATATCTTTGACTCGAGCCTTAATCAACCACATTTATGAATAAATCAGTGAGATGGATCCCAAGTAGATCTCACATCAACCCAAACCAACTCCATGGTCCAAACCAATGCTTTAGTTTGTGATTATTCGACCAAAAGTTCTGCCTGTCACTGAAGGCGAAAAAAATCTGTTATGAAATGCAATCACTATGCTAATAGAGGAGGTGGGGGAAAGGGGACTTCATGACCGCTAGGCTGTGAGATGTCACCCTTTCCTCCCCTTCTCAATCGCTTACGTCTGACACAAGACAGCAATATACATTGGGTGTGTCAAATTTGGGGTAGAAAGGCTGGGGTCAATGAGAGATGAAAGATAAATTATCAAGCTTGTTATGTGGATTTAAAAAAACATTTAAAAACAGTGCTGGCTTGGAGACCAACAAGGCTTGATTAAACTGAACTAAGAATCTTATCTGAGATGGAACAAACGATCCAGACCACTGGCGCAGTTAGTCAATTGAAATGATTGGCTCGCATAGGGCACGAATTATAATGTATTTTTAGCTATTAGTTATACCCTTGGTTTAGCCTCTGTTGATCATGAGGCAATGGGAAAAATGTTACTGTGAAGCGAGGGAAGATGTCACCACTGCATCCTCAACTCAAAAATACACCCTTCTTATGTCATTAAGTGTGGCAATGCATCTCTCGAAAAGGCAGTTAGAGTCCTTTGATGACTAAGCCCTTACAATTTGGATAAATTACACTGTTTCATTTAAGCAAAAAAAATGTTAAGGTGTAATTTTTATGTATTTTTTCTTGTCTGAATCTGTTGTCTCTTTTTTTGCACCTGACATGTTTCTGTTTTTATTGCAGTGAAAGAAAAATTTGAAAGTTTACAGTACACAGACCTGTCACAGTTCATGGCAGACTTCAGACTCATGATTGAAAATTGCTATCGCTTTAATGGCCCTGATAACTTTGTGTCCAAGAAAGCTCAGAAACTTGAGATGATGTTAAAGCAAAAGATTGCACTGCTTTCTAAGTAATACATTTTTTATGAAATGCTTTCTTAAAAATTAAATGTCAATTTTCATCATCTGGTCACATTTTTATTCGTGTAGAATACTCTATCATGTATACAAATGAAATTGATACAGAATGAATTAGAAATTAAAGATGATGTAAATTTTGGAGACCATTTGATTAAAAGAAAATAAACAAATCCAGTTGAACATTACTTCTAAATTATTCAAGTGTGTATAACATGAAGATTTTACCAGGATTTTCTGTTACCTTCTTGTATTCTAAGGCTTTTCATCAAATAGACATGTCAGAAGGCTTGATAAAGGTAAAGAAATCTATAACTATAACATAGAAATATATACAAATTTTATATAACATAACAATTTTCAAGCAGACATGATGAATGAAAAGAGTGTAAAGAATGAAAGTGTTATGACACATATCTTTATGTCAGTATTATGCAAAATATGTGGGTAGTTGTTTCTTTTTAATTACCTTAAACTGTTGAGCACCAAATTTCAGTCACTTGCTTTCCTTGATTTTTTTTTTTTTTTTTTTTTTGCAGAGAGTTGCGAGACAAGCTGATGGGTTCTGTTGGCACAGATGATGACATTTTAATGACAGGTATCTCAATTTTTTTCCTAGGATCTTTGATTTTGACAGCAGTCCAACTTATGCTTTTGCTTGTTAATTTCTCATTGTGTTGACTCTGATATAGTATAATTTGAATATATCAAGGGCTAGCAACACAACAACTCAGCACCTTCCACTAAATACATGTTCATGTTAAGGAGTAGTGATCACACAGAGTCGTCTGTGCCATTTCAAAGAAATGTCAAATCTGGATGGACCTTAAACACTAGAAAAGAGGTATGTTACAGGCAGCTGAAATGAAATATTTAAAATTTAATATGAGCGTCAAGACAAAATGACACTGAATGAGAAGTTTGGATATAAGAGTAAACAAAATCTGAAAGTTTGCATAACAAAATAGAGTAAAAATAGTTTTATGTTTTAAATGTCGAAATAATTAGAATGAGTGAAGAAAGAATAGAGTGAGACAAGATTCAGGCCACTTAAAAGATGGCAGATAGAAGTAACAGAAGCTGTCAAAATGTAAAACCTCACTTTATGAGAACAGCAAAGAAGATGACGAGATAGGGTACTAAGGGATCATAAATGAATATTTAACCCTAAATCCACACACCAAAATTTAAAATGAGAATAATTAAGACACATGAAAGAAAGTTAAAGTGGGAGGATTAATTTGTTGTTTATTACAGCACTAGTGCTCTAAGAACACCTTTTCGAGTTTGAAATATTGTGCTGTTAGACATACCATGGACATAGACGGACTACAAGGGACATAATCTATACATTTATTGTATATACACAGAGTTCCACTCTGTTTTTTAAGAACCAATCAAATGCAAGCCCATCAAGGGCTTTGCACATGACCACATCTAATGAACTCATTTCTTATCAAGCCTGTCAATGACGCAATAAATCCCCACCTGCTAAACAAAGAATGTGTAGCCCTGTGGATGAAGGGGTGGAGCCAAAGCCCAGTCACTCGAAACTGACCAAACACAACAAATCAAGGAAAGTCTCCTAATTCAACGTCACCACATTGGTGAGATGCACATCATTGATTTAATTGACTCAGTTGTTTCGTAACATTCATGGAGTGATAAAAGATTTAGGACACATGTCAGTGTAAACTCATTGTTTTCTCTGTTGCCATATCTCTGCAACATTATGCCTCGATGAATGGCGAGTAGAGCCATGTAGTTTATTGATGGCCTACCCAGCTGGACAGAGATCATTGTTTTGTCCAGGTGGATAGAAAGGCGCCTTTCCGTCTGTCAGGTCCATGGCGGGTAGAGCCGTGTCTTTTGTTAATAGCCTACCCAGCTGGATAGTGATCATTGTTTGCTTTGTCCAAGTTGACAGAAAGACTCCTATCCATCTTGCAAGTAGGCCCCACATGCACATCTCTATTAATACTCAATAAAAGCTATATATATGTAAAGCTTGATCAGAAAACAGAAATTGTAATGCATTGAATGGGGCTTCCATGACAAAATGAAATCAATTTTGTCAAATTATTTAAGAATAATTTCTGTACAAAATCGTGTTGTTAGCCAGACTAGTGCGTGTTGTTGAGCGGCAAAGTTTTATACAGAGAAAAATTCTGTTGTCTGGAAAAACCGTGTTCTAACACGGCGTATTGTAAAATTTTATTCTTATGATCTTCTTTTTCATCTCCAGGTGGCAATGGTAGAGATGGACATAGGACAAAATGGTGCAAGCTCAGATGGCGCTTTAATCATCATTTTTGTAGTCTGCACTACACTGCTTGTCACCGTCCATTTGGTAGCCCTGATGATAAGTACCTGCATTTTACCTAATATTGAAGCAGTCAGCAACGTCCATGGCGTGCAAGCAGTGGATGAATCACCACATGATCAGATGCGACATTGTGTTGAAATGGCCTGGGTGTGTTCTACTGGTTTGGGAATCCTGTTGTTTCTGGTAGAGATTGCTGTTCTTTCCTGGGTCAAATTTGATAGTAGTGCAGCCATAGCATCCACTGCTATTGTTATACCAGCTGGACTTCTTTTCATCGTCTTCTCTCTTATGTTTTACAATAAGCTGATGGCTCATAAATATCAAAGACATACCGAGGGACTTCGTGAATTAGATGAGATGGCCCAAGAATTAAATAACACAGGTGTAAACATTGTGTAAATTATTCCTGTTGAATTGCATCACAGATTTGATATCCCTTGCTGGCAAGAAAAACAGAATGAGAATATCTGCAATTGTTTGTCTGTGTTCTATTTATAATTATTGAGCGCTCTAACACCACAGCAGCTTTAATGTCTTTGGGGCTAATGGTGGCCAAAGGACCTGTTTGTCAATTTTGATGTCAATTTTATTTTATTAGCATTGAGATGTATTTAACAACTTTTGAAAAGTTTTCCATTGTATGTTTGGAGCCATGACATACCCTCTTAAGAGATGATCAGGCTAAAGGTTTGATAAAAAAAAACAAAACCTAGATGCACAGATCTGTAAGACATCCATTCTGATTTGGTTCTGGCCTCATAGATCTGAAAGTTTTTCTGTTATCTGTTTAGTATACTTGGAAGCTGCGGACTTTTAAATACCTCTTTAGACCTGATCAAGTACCAGGTCTGAGGCAGACATTGGAGACTATGACAATATTGACACGCCATTCACTCACTCTTTAGATGGACACAAAAATGCTTTATTTTCCACCTCTAAATTAGTTCGACATTGTGGAAGTTCATAAGTGTTGGGTCAGGGTTCAAGACTCGTCCGTTATCCATGGGCCGTCATGGGACAGAAGGGTATCGAGTAGCTTCCCTTCGGGTAACACACACACACACACACAACAGATGGGCGGACGGATGGGCAAATCATATTGAGTCAGTCGAGAGTTAGTCACCAACTCACTTCAAGGCTGCGTGTCTCGAGTGCTGAACGACCTGACGATAAATTTAGTTTCTGTTTCACTTCTCAAACCGAAACGTGTTGGCTTTTCTCGAAAACAGAGCTCAGACGACATTTGGACTTTACAAACTGTTCATGGGGCCTTGAAAAAGATCATATTATTATTTATTAATCCGATCATCCTGTCTGGTGTCACGAGTATCTTTCTTTCACTTCACTTTCACGTACTTGATCCAATGCTCTTGCCCTGATTTGACACTTCCTCCTAGCTATATCTTCGAAAATTGATTTTAACGTTATACAGACATACTCTATCTTTAACATTACACTTCTTAAGTTCATAACTATAATCTGTCAGATCTCATTAATTATATCAATATATTTTTATCAGTCTAAAAGACACAATACTGGTATCTTACATTGTCATTCGCTCTTTCATTCATTGACTTTTTCAGCGACTGTCGAAACTCATCATGCTCTATTAAACTTTCAATCCATTTTATCTTTTAGACTTTTAGCCAATGTTGTTGACTCTATTGCCAATATGAAATTACAACCCCCCACCCCGAAAAACCAAGCAAAACAAAACAAAACAAAAAAAAACGTACAAACAATAAACAATTTCAAACTTATCCATAATTGAAATGAAATTGAATAACTGCTTTTAGGCCTATTCTTCCCACTCCTTCTCCCCCTCCTTTCCTGCACCGTATCAACACCCCAACCCTACCCCAGACTGTTCCCTTTTCCCCCAGCGGGACTTGATGAACTGTTTTCAGATCTAGTCTGCTTCAATCAGTTGTGTATTTTTCAGAGGAGAGTGAGGCGGGGCTGCATGTGGAAGTAGAATTTAGAATGGTCTGCCCATTGGCTGCGATCGTCCGCAGTCTGACTCAGCTCTATGCAAATTACGCCTAGTTAAGTGCTGGTATACCCGTCCGTTACCCGCGGATAATGGCTTTTGGGTACCCATGCCCGCGGATCACTAAAATTTTTGGCAGGATCCAACTCAAGCGTCCATGGCTAAGTGCTGGTCACATCGCGGCACAAGTCAAGGGCCAAGAGTCATTCAACTAGTCAGTACAAGCGTGTGTGTGTGACTGTGGATTTGAGCCTCGCTAGTGCCACCAACTCACGTGCATTGTTTCCTTTGGTAAGGCATTCACTTCGCTCACCTCACTCGACTCAGGTGTGAATGAGGACCTGGCTATTAAAACAGCGCTGTCTCTGTCTAAAAAAATGTATTTTCACCCAAAAGGCTACAGGTCTTGTTCTTAATGATGTTTTATGGCGGTCAGGGGAGTGAAATGTCATTGTAAAAACGCCATGAGAAGGGGTACGCCGTGGACATGTGCTTTATGAATGCCATCTTTACTTACCTTTACAAGTATTCTTAACCTAAGTAGAGCGCATGATGTCACAGGAAGTGCAGTTCTATGTCAAGGCCTTCATGACCTACTTT
>JAOWAY010150402.1:0-10585 GCA_028565895.1 Goniobranchus geometricus
TGCCGCCTGCCTTTCATCGACACCTTGCCGTCTCACTTCAAAATATTTCCCATCAATTTCAGTGCTTTTAAGAGACATGGATAAGAAAAAAACTACTGCTTACTTTCTGCCGCCTGCCTTTCATCGACACCTTGCCGTCTCACTTCAAAATATTTCCCATCAATTTCAGTGCTTTTAAGAGACACGGATAAGAAAAAAACTACTGCTTACTTTCTGCCGCCTGCCTTTCATCGACACCTTGCTGTCTCACTTCATCTTCTGACTTGTTTCCTTCAGCATAAGGTGACTGTAAAAGATGGAGAACTCTCTGGACTTCCGAAAAGTCTCCCTTCTCGGCAGCCGCAATTGCATTTTGAGCAATGTAGTTTCGAAGGATGAACCTGATAATGTAATGAGATAAACATGAGGGAAAATACGTAGTGAATCATTACATGTTAATGTAAAGGAAACTACTTTCATCTACGTGGTCACAGTGTATCAGAGTCAACGCAGAGAACATCTATTCCTCTGTGAGGAAGTGAAGTATAGCACATTTTTGCTTCAGAAAGCAAGACGCATTCCATTGAGGGTGGCTGAGGAAAATGCTTGGAATAAAACAAAGATAAAGTACGAAATGAAGAAATAATGAAAACAAAGGAAAATGAAATGATGAACTGCAATACCATAAAAGAAATAAAATTAAGATGGTTTGCTTACTTAGTAGGTTTGAATGATGAAAGAAAAACCGAAACGGTTTGTGAAATGGAAACCAAATGGGAAAAAGTTGTCCCTTGAAGAGTTGGTCAAGAGAGATGTTAAGGAACTGGGACTTTCATGGAAATAAAAACAGACAAGACAGCTCTTGACAAACAAAAACGGCAGTTTGTGACGACCCAATGTGCCAGAGGCTCTCAAAGGACTAAGGTCTGAGGTCTATGCCAGCAGACAGGGTGGTGTGATGGGAGAGGATTATCAGAAATAATACAACAATACAATTGAAAGGGACGGTTTTACAAGACTGACAGTCATCTACCAAGCTATGGTGTATGCTGCATGGCCTGGAGACATTGGTTCTACCAAAAAGGAGCAGGAATTAGAACTGGGGGTGGATGAAATGAAGAACTTGTGTGTTTCTCAGTGGAAATAGACCACACAAACCCAATCAGTGGCTATAGACCACACAAACCCAATCAGTGGCAATAGACCACACAAAACCAATCAGTGGCAATAGACCACACAAACCCAATCAGTGGAAATAGACCACACAAACCCAATCAGTGGCAATAGACCACACAAACCCAATCAGTGGAAATAGACCACACAAACCCAAATGCACAAAAATTGGAAGAGCACATCCTAATGAATGATATGGACGAGAAGGACAAGAAGTATAAAGTAAAAATGAAGGAGTATGCAGATAAGAATTTACTCCAAAGACATTTTATCATAGGAAACACTGTACTTGTTACACAAGCAAAACAGCACAAATTATCTACAGCCTATGAAACAGCATATTTTATATCATCACTGAAATTAATGGATTTAGCATTAGAGCTTCATATATGCATGAGAATCAAGAAATCTACTGTGATACAGGTGATTTCAAACTTGCCAATGCACTTGACCGATGAATGTAACCAAGAATTGGTAGACAAGTTAATGCCAAAGTAGATTCAAGAGAGAAGCGACTGGAAAAAAAAAAGAGAAATAGTTAAAACTGCTAGCCATAAGCCTTTGAAAATCGGTGGAAGACCAGCCAGAAACAATTGAAGGAAATGGAAGAAAATATTGTTGAAATACCAGTTTACCACAAATTAGATGGCAACTAAGAGAATGCCACAGCTCGGCAAACTTTGACAAGATCCACTACAATAAGGAAACCAGTGGAGAAACTCAATCTGTAGATCTGAGATGAGTTTGATTTTACTGTTGTTCTTTTTAATCAAGGCATCACACTGACAGGCATTGACAGTGTGGTTGTATATATACAGCAACTATCTTTTCCACAAAGAGCGAAATGGTAGACAATGATCATTACACCAGTATATGGAGACAAATAAGGAAATTCCGTACACTATACAGGAGCATGGACTCACCTATGAACCGGAGGCCCAAGGTGCAATAAATAGAGAAGCAAATTATGTAGAGACGCCCATATGTATAGCAGGTTAGTGGAAAGAAGCTGCAAAGGGAAGACAGTTTCAGCTACTGACTGGACTGGACGAGACTGAGACAGTAGACAGAGCCCCAGGAGGCAAGCAGCAGGATCATAATTTGTAGGTACATCCCTTTTCTTATCAAACATATGTGACCATTAAAATCGAAATGAGCCTTATGTCGCGCCTGTTCTGAGATATGGGCCTATAAAGGTCGGTTGGGCGGGTCCAGTCAATTTTCAGAATTGAATTGATTATCAAGTAATTCTCTACCTGTATGTTAGAGATTTTTGTGAAATTCACTCATTTTTTATTCTATAACTAATAAATATGATGACAACACATGAATCAGAGAAAGTTTTTTCCTTTTTATGTCATTTATTAGATAAATGACCTCATTCAACATGTAGACACCCTGATTGGGCCTCCTATGGTTTCTTGGAATTCCTGACTATAAATTGATGAAGAATTTAGCAGTTTCTGGCTTCTGATTAGGTTTTATTTTCGTCAAAGGATGACTTTGAAAGCTTCATGTACACAAGTGTATGCAAACTTCATCTCCAGGGCTGAATTTGACATACTGATTCGATAATTTGTTCACATGCCAGCAAAAGAGGCGCACTCTTGATATTTGCACTGCTGCTTTTGTAAATAGTGCTACCCTTGTCATAAAAATAAAAATTGTCTGATTTCTTCCCTCCTTTGCTTTGGTAGTTTGCAGATCTAGTGGTTTTTAAAAATATTTTTGCAAGTGGGAACAAATCATAATGAAGAGCCTTCATTTTAATTTCTACAAACAACGAAACATGAAAAGAGATAGGCTGAGCAGAATTGTGCAAAAGTTAAATAAATCCTTAGTGATTGAAGCACTAGTGGGTGGAGTTGGCTCTTCCTGATGAAACATTTTGTTTTTTAAAAATTATATATGTTAGGCTCGATTTGTCGATCTGCACGTTCCGTCAATCACACAAAGCGTTCTGTGGTGACACAAGTTGATGTTCTCAATTTCATTCATTGGATCACTATTACTATCACATTCCAGTGAGTATGTTTTGTGCATAACTGAACCTACTAACAAAATGTTCAGGTGGGTGATCTAGAATATCAAATAAGTTTTCCATCTAGATCTAGATTTTTGACTGACTAGACAAATGAAATCTTGAATCTTCCTTCATGCCGAGAAGGTTCTGAGACGGTGATGTCCTTCAGTTTTCCCCCAAGCTAAGTGTTACTACGCGATTAAGTAAACAATAAAATAAAATTTACAGTCTCTAACTTTAAAGATCAAAGGTAAGCAAATCAGGTCTGATAAAGATCATAGGAATCTATATCTAGGTCTATATCTAGAGGTAAAGATTGACGGATCGCACATATTGGCAAATTGCGCCTAACATATAGACTAAGATGCTTAAACAGTAAACTCCTGGCCTTGTTATCAAGTGAGAAGGGTCTTTACAATGGTGACCAAGACGTGATCATAGCTCTTTGCTTGAATAAATTTTCTTTCTTTTATTAGTCAATGCTGTACCCTAAATGTTATGGGGTACAATTACAATTATTACAAGGTTAAAATTGACTGAGTGTTAATTTCCACAAACCTTGGATTTGCAGAGTTCATCATTTTTCTTCTCTCCATGCCCAACGTCACACTTTCCTTTTCATTGTCTTCCTCTTTCTTCAATCTCTCAATGTATTGATCTAACCATTTACTCCATGATTTTCTATTGTTTGACTGAATCTCCTCTTCACTGGTCTCCTGTGGGGTGAAGGATATTAGCAATATATTATTAATCTTCCAGAGTTATGAGCATGGTTATTTATCAGAATTCAACACAATCTGAAAAAATTCAGTCATTCTTTGTATATACATCCTTACCTCTAATTCCTCTAATATGGGCTTTCTTTGTCGTTACATCCTTATCTCTAATTCCTATAATATGGCCATTCTTTGTGTTACATCCTTACCTCTAATTCCTCTTATTTAGCCATCATTTGTAGTTACATCCTTATCTCTAATTCCTCTAATTCAGCCACTCTTTGTGTTTACATCATATTACCTCTAAACACTCTAATTAAGCCATTCTCTGTATCTACATCCTAACCTCTTATTCCTCTAATATAGCCATTCTTTGTAGTTACATCCTTACCTCTAATTCCTCTAATATCGCCATTCTTTGTAGTTACATCCTTACCTCTAATTCCTTTAATATAGCCATTCTTTGTAGTTACATCCTTTCCTCTAATTCCTCTAATATAGCCATTCTTTGTAGTTACATCCTTACCTCTAATTCCTCTGATATAGCCATTCTTTGTAGTTACATCCTTACCTCCAATTCCTCTAATTTAGCCATTCTTTGTATTTACACCCATAAGTCTAATGCCTCTAATTTAGTCATTCATGTTATTTACATCCTTACCTCTAATTCCTCTAATTTAGCCATTCTTTGTAGTTCTACCTCAAGAAGATTCTTCCCACGACCAAGTGCCTCCAGAAGGCCAGGGTTTGACTCGGCAATCATCTTCATCATTGCTATCTGCCTTTAAATTTTAGATACAGTTATATATAAACCCACTTTGATTCAGATGAATAACATGTGAAATACCTAATTGAGATAAAAATCTTTATGACATACCAATGAAACATTAGAATGCTTTCTGCTTAAGACTGGAATTTGCAAAATTCAAATTAATCACCTGAAGTATAATACTTCAAATCATGTAAAGTCAAATTTCAGTTAACATAAAAAGCTTGCCAGGGCCCAATTATTACTATTTTTTGGTATCATTATTTCATTCATGAAATTTCACCTATACTCCATCCATCCATCCATCCATAGTGGGCATTATTGCCAATTTTGCAAAAGTGGTGTAAGAACTCCTTCGACATACTGTTTGATTGTGGTCTTTGGGAGCTTATTCCAGTCGGAGATTGTCGTATTGTGTTTTTGTTCAGCGACGGTGCTATTTTGACATGTTTATGTGCTGCTGCACATGAGCCATAAGGCACAGCACAACTCGAATGACTCACCCAGTCACAGTATACTGACACCAGGCCAACCAGTCTTAGAACTGTTCCCATAATGCTGAACGCCAAAGGAGACAGTAACTAAATTGCCACTTATAAAGTCTTCGGTATGACTCAGCCTGGGATTGAACCCGCAACCTCCCGGTTCCAAGGCAGACGCTCTACCACTAGACCCGCAACCGTTTCCCTTCGTTAAAGTAACTGCTATTGATATCAGGGTCAAGATTGAGATTTTCAAGCACTTTTAGAGCAGGAACGTCTTGGTTTACATGGATGACTATAGCGCCGTGGTGCTGGTACATGCTACGTTATTATAAACAGTAACAAAACTCATGAAATCAAGCAAAAAAGTCTGTGCAAAATCATTGTTTATGTGTTTTGTTTTAGTTTCAGGTTGATCACAATGACTGAAAGATGGCAAAACTAAGGGAAGTAATTCTTGAAGATTTTTTCACTGAAAGCAGGCAGACATTGACTTATTACTCAAGCCTCACATTCACTGCTCCATTACTCAAGTCTCACATTCACTGCTCCATTACTCAAGTCTCATATTCACTGCTCTATTACTCAAGTCTCACATTCACTGCTCCATTACTCAAGTCTCACATTCACTGCTCTATTACTCAAGTCTCACATTCACTGCTCCATTACTCAAGTCTCACATTCATTGCTCCATTACTCAAGTCTCACATTCACTGCTCCATTACTCAAGTCTCACATTCACTGCTCCATTACTCAAGTCTCACATTCAGTGCTCCAAGCAAGACTGAGACAATACAGCCAAAAGCGGAGTAAACGGAAATCTTATCCAAATGTCATAAAGGCAAACAAAGTATTACAGGCAAAACCGTTCTGAACATCATTGGTTTAAAAAGAAATGGATGCAAATAGTTCTATTTTAGCCATCTGTTTTACACACCATAGTCTGTCACTGGACTGTTTTTCAACAGCAACCATGTGTGATAATAACATAAAAACTTATAACAACCAGAAACAGTTCATTCTGAATATTGGTGGGTTAAAAAATTAATGAGAATATTTTACATGACATTCACAACTTTCAAATACTAATTGAAAAGAGATAACAAAGACTTACTTCAACTTCTCCAATATCAGCTTGGTCAAAGTCAATGCCGGATGCAATTGTTGTAGCTGTGAGACTAACGATTCTTTTTTGGTTTCTATCTTTGAGTTCATCAATTGTTCCTTGGACTGGGATTTGTAATACAGAGCCCCACGTTTCTGTTACGATGCTATATGAGCATGCCCCATCACGATCATAGTCCTCTGTTATTGGGAAGACAAGTTGTGTAATTTCATTCCCAGTTCGACATCTGACTTCATTCATGTCAGTGAGAAGTGTTGTTTGGATGGAAATTCGACACTCTCTGTCCCTGTCTTCGAACAGACAATGCAGTCTTGGAGGCAAGGGAGAAAAGACAGTGATGAAGCCTACAAAGCTGCCCTCATAAACCACCACATTCCTACTCACAACCTGTGAATACATACATAGAATATGGATGTAGATGAATTGAAGCTTTTAAAAGATTCAGAGAAACGTTTTGAAACAGGCATTTGAATTTGGTACAAAAAAACATCGGATCGGTCCACCACGAGGTCCTATTTATCCTTACAAGAAGATTTCCTACATAACCCCCCACCACAAGGTCCTATTTATCCTTACAAGAAGATTTCCTACATAACCCCCACACACACACACACACACACACACACAAGGTCCTTTTTATCCTTACAAGAAGATTGCTGCGTACCTTTTTCTCAAGGAATTATTTATCCTTACAAGGTTTTCTGCGTATCTCAAGGAATTATTTATCCTTACAAGGTTTTCTGCGTATCTCAAGGAATTATTTATTCTTCCAAGATTGTTTCCTGCGTATCTCAAGGAATCATTTATTCTTACAAGGTTTTCTCATATCTCAAGGAATCATTTATTCGTACAAAAACGTTTTCTGCGTATCTCAAGGAATTATTTATTCTTACAAGAAGGTTTCCTACGTATCTCAAGGAATTAGTTGTTCTTATAAGAGGGTTTCCTGCGTATCTCAAGGAATTATTTATTCTTACAAGAAGATTTCCTGCGTATCTGAAGGAATTATTTATTCTTACAAGAAGGTTTCCTGCGTATCTCAAGGTTTTACTTATTCTTACAGGAAGGTTTCCTGCGTATCTCAAGGTTTTACTTATTCTAACAACAAGATTTCTTGTATATCTCAAGGTACTATTTATTCTTACAAGAAGGTTTCCTGCGTATCTCAAGGTTTTACTTATTCTTACAAGAAGGTTTCCTGCATATCTCAAGGTTATACTTATTCTTACAAGAAGGTTTCCTGTGAATCTAAAGGTGTGTTTGATTTATTGCATGATTGACAGACTTTGTAAGAAATGATTTCCTTGAATTTAATCATGCACATAGCCTTTGTGGGTTTGCATTTGATTGGTTATTAATTTGAATGCAGACAAAATTTAAAGTGAGATTTTCTCATTAGTATGTATTGTTTTGTTTTGTTATATTAATTCATAGTTGATAACGAAAAATTTAACGTCTTTTAAAAATGTCAATGATAAGATTCTGCCTATGCTAATGATCTGTCCCAATTTCAATTTCAATTATTAAACAAATAAATTGGGTTAAAAAATCATTGTTCACAAGTCATTTAAATATATCATCAAAACCATCTGACTTACTTGAACTTCAGCCACCAATTCATTACTTTTTCTATCTGGTCCTTTATTTATGGCACAGTTGGCAGTAAGGCAGACTGCCACAGTGCAGTAAACAGTTTGTTGGAAGAAGAGAATGTCAATGTAGGTCTCAGACAGAACAGCAACCATTGTGTTGCCATCCATTTCAACAGGAACCTGGAAATTCAAATATACGCATGTAAAAGAAACTACAAGAATTGAAAGGCTTTAACTTTATGAATATACAACTGTATGAATTATGCTGTGACAAAGAAAAACAAAAAAAGACCTTATAAGGCATATAATTTTTGTAAGATGCCTAATGGCAGTAGTCAGTCTTATACGGTTAGCTAGTGCCATGATTGCCAATGTCTGTTCCAGACAAGATACCTATAGAAGAAGGGATGTTAATTTTTGTTTTAATGTCCTCTAATAATGATTCACTGTGATTGACATGTATTTCATAGTGGAAAAGTTTTGTCCAAACTCAAGGAATTAGAAAACTAATAAAAGTTGTTTCTTTGGGGTTTTTTTTATGTTTTACTTACCTGATCTTTGAGATATTTTGAGCCAAAGTAAAAGTCCACAGTATAGGAGACATCTGTTCTAGTCAAAGTTTCAAATGTGCACTCGAACTGAGCTTCATTTGTTTTTTCATCCACAGACACACTGATGACTGGATCTTCACTGATGCGGGGAAGGTCTGTTTGAAAAGTGGCATGAAAGGGATTTGTTTGATTAGAAGATAAACCACCGATTTCTGTATATAAACATCATGATAAGAATCCATCCATGTTTGGTTTTAAAAAAGAACAAAAAACAATTCTACAATTGAAATTGAATGATTTGCAACACTTAAGAAGAAGAAATTGAAATTGAAGAAGATGAAATGAACAAAAATTATCATGCCCATTCATAAAGATAAAAAAAAAGCATTTCTATTTTTATGCTCACGGCACTTTACAGGACATTTTACTCCCCTGACCAACGGCAACACAAAACATTTAAATATTTTTTTTCCTTGAGGACAGTTTGGTACTCCAAAATATGGCCGTGCAGGAGTACCGAGCCCCTTTCAATCTAACTCGAGAACCGAGCTGCGGTTATCAACAGGTAGAAAGACGCGGCTTGATCATGTCCGGATCATCAAAATAATGACATTTAAATATTCAAAATGTAAGACTTTTATATGACATGATATAATATGATAATTTTACGATTTGCTGATTATTGATAAATATTTCCCTGATGTATATAATGTCTTTTTAAATGTATTTTTGGATTTGATATATGCTTTTAAATTGCCTGGGACTTATATCAGATTCAAGATTTATAGGCACTCTAAAAATGTTCATTATCAATCATTATCATTATTATGCTACCATTATCATTATTATTCACCCTGGCTAGCCATTTCATAATAAATTTCAAACTACGTCAGAAGCATTAAATGCAGCAGTCTGTGAAGCACATTGCATATTGCATTGCTCTAGTAATCGGACAAGATCTTTCACTATGTATCGTTGGCTACCATTCACACCCAAGTCTAGTGAGATGAATGAAGGAAAATAAAGTACCTCGTTACACAACATTGATGATTTGTGGTCATGGCCTGACTACACAGCAAGACTTGATTCCACATGGCTTGCAAAACTAAATGCTGTTTGAGTTGTGCCAAGTTGTGTAAATTACTGACTTTCTGATGCCTCAAAGTTTAGCTAACTTGTGCGTTAAAACTTGTCCGTTCTTTCACAAAAATCATGTCTAGACTGTAATGGGAATTATCATCTAAAAATGATTTAAGAAAAATTCTCACCAAATTCAATCCCGAGATCATCAACAATTGTGCGAGGTGCAAAGATGAAAGAAATATCAGCAATTGCACAATGAGTGTAGGTGTCTATAGAATCTGAGTGAGCAAAGAGACAATATCCCTTCGGGCTGACAGCATTTCTCCTCAAGTTGAATCTTCTATCACGCCCCATTTGCTCGCCATCTAGATATATGGTAAGTCCTTCCTCCACATTCCATGTTACTTCCACATCAACAAATGTATTAAGGAGACTTCTCCTTCCGTAACGAGCACGGGCCTGGGAAGAGGAGAAAATTCATACACAGCTATACAGAATGTTTAGATAATGCATTGTCATGAACAAAATTGGAGAAAATTACTTTCAGCACATGTTATTAATGTTTACTAGAGGATCAACTCAACAACAGCTGACACAGTGAGATTAAATAAGTTATGAGGGTAACAATAGGATGGGTCTCTTTCTGAGGAATTTGTGTCAGTACATAACTTCAATTAGTAATGCTTGCACGTGATTATCAAATGCATTCAATCTGGTTTCCAATGGCTTGGAAATATATCATACTTGCGTCATTGTGAGGCCAACTTTTTCAAGATTCAAGATGCCTTTATTCATCCCTTTCGGGAAATTTGTTCGGGGTACATGCTTATAATATGACATACTATGATATAATATGATATAATATTATATAATATGATACATGATGCATAATTGAGAACATCTAATATAGAATATAAGAGTGGACTACCCAACGGTACAGACAAAACAAAAATATCAAAAAAAGAAGTTATTTATGAAAGAGCTCAGCCTGGAGATGCCTTATTGAAGATGGGGCAAAAGAATTTTTGTATCTCTCAGTTCTTGCCTTCTTAGATAGTAACCTCTCACTTCTCACCGATCTGTTGTATTCA
>JAOWAY010150513.1:0-10585 GCA_028565895.1 Goniobranchus geometricus
TTCTAATATGTCATTTATTCTTTAAAAAGATAGGCCTTAAGATTATTTTTAAAAGAATCCATTGCATCACATTTCCTCAACTCACGAGGTAGAGTGGTCCTAATCTTCGGACCGAAACAAGGAAAAGCTCTCCCTCCAGCTTTACCCTTTTTCTACTAATTTTGTAGGCTTACACGTCGATCTCCTATTGTACCCTGGTGATTTGTACAGTACCTCATGAGTTGCAGACCCATCAATAATGTAAAAATAAGGCAAGCAGTCTTGAAAAATATGTGTTTTACAGCTCGGAGCCAAGGAAGGTGCTTCAAAAGAGGGGTTTTCTTTTTTTCATGACAAGCCGTGTAGGATGATTTTGGAAAATCTGCAGTCGTTTAACTTTACATTTTGGAAACGCAAACAGTAAGCAATTACAGAAGTCTAATTTTGAAAAAATGAGGGACGTTACTAATTTTCAACTTGTATCTATAGAGATGTACGGACGGATTAGGCTTATCTTTTTCAATTCAAAATTCAGAAACTGGGTAAGAGTATTGACATGCTTATCCATAGTCATATCAGAATCAAAATAAGTAATCACATTTTTTACACTTTCAACGATTGGAATTTCATCATTGCCCACTCTAATTTTAGATCCCAGGTTCTGTTTTAAATGGGTTTTGTTTCCAATGATTAAAACTTCTTTTTTTTTCTTTTCTCTCCATTCATTTTATGTTTGTTAGTTTCCATCCACGCCTTTACGTCAGAAATACATGCTTCTGTCCGTTTTGCAACATTCGTAAAATCTTTTGTAAGAAGAGAAATATCGAAAAATTGTGTATCGTCCTCGTAGAAATGATATGAAAGACCACGACTTTTTATAACTTTTGACAGCGGTGAAGCATAAAGGATAAAGAGAACAGACCGCAAAACAGATCTCTGTGGTACTCCTCAGGACAAATTGTGCTTTTTTGAATTAATACCATTTATGGAAACCTGGAATTTAGGATTTGACAAACAGTATTTAAACCATTGAAGTGCACGGCCTGACACTCCAAAAGTAACATTCAATCTCTGTATCAGAATGCGATGGTCAATCGTATCAAATGCGGCTGAAAGATCTAACACTAACAAAGTAAGTAGGGAGACAGCCCCGTTATCAAGAACTTGTAGCAGATCATTTGCAACACAACAAAGAGTTGTTTCAGTACTGTGATGCAAACGATATGCCGATTGGAAATGCTGCCAAAATTTATTCTCTTTTAGGCTTTGGGAAAGGCGCTTCAGAAATACCCTTTCAGGAATCTCTGAAAGAAATTGAAAATTTTAAAGCGGCCTATAATTATTCAAGACGTTACAGCCAAGGTTATTCTTTTTAAGGAGAGACTTTACCATTGCATTCTTATATAAGTCAGGAACGTAACCCAAGACAATGGACCTGTTGATTATATGTACAATGGAAGATAACAACTCAGGAAGACATGTTTTTAAAATATATGTTGGAAAAGGATCAATGTCACAAGATTTCGATGGTGATGCTGCGATGATTTCCGCAATTTCATCTTCCATAACCTCATGGAAGTCACATAACTGTTTCTTGCCTTTGAAATTTTCAAAAGTTTGATTTAAGTTGCTGTTCTGATCAACTTCCTTACGTATTTTCTTTATTTTGTTCACAAAATGATTGGCAAACGCATCTGGCTGTTGGCGGGCTCAATGGATGGGGACTGAGCATGTGTGTTTTCTTTTCCAAAAGCTCATTCATCAAAGAGAAAAATTGTTTCGAAGTTTTAATACCACAAAATCCCAACTCGTAGTATTCTCTCCTTGCTTTCCAGCAGACCTCTTTATAGCGATGTTTCTTCTCAAAGTATATCTGGCAATGTCCTGATTTACACCACAGTGCCTCCGCAGTGCTTCTCTTTCTTTGCTTTTTGCATGTTTGCATTAAATCCAAGTACTTGGTCTTCTGCTGTTACTGATTCTTGTGGTTTTGGGAGCATATTTTTCAAGCGTATTTTCCAACAGTATATGCAAAGAGTCTGCTGTTTGATTCAGTTTTTGTTTTAATTTAATGGATAATTCATTTTTTAAATCGTAAATGTTGATTCTTTTAATGTTTTTGGAGAGAAATTTCATTTTCACTTCTTTGTGTTTAATCTGAGGAAGAGTGAAGAGAATTAGGTGGTGATCCAATATCTGGTTATTTATGTTTTTGATAGATGAAATCAGTCCCTCAGTGTCCTTTATTGTGTGTACTAGAGTCGATGTGCTGTGTAAATCCATGTTCATCCAGTAAGTTTTTGATCTGACGACTGTCAGTTGTATTCTCGTCATAATGTAAATTAAAATCACCAAAGAAAATGTTTTTGTGGGACAGACTCTTCTCAGCCACAAAGTCTTGAAATTAGTCTACAAAGCCAGACATTTTAAGATCATTTTTCTTCTGTATATACAATTGATATGAATGAGTCTATTCTTCGAAACACATCATAATACCTAGGAGAGGCTCTTTTTGTAAATAATTGTTGTCCCGCCCACCATTTTCTCTCTGTGTGGATAAATGCAGCAGAATTCTGATAAAGTCAAGACCATGGACCAAAAAGAAGGTGTTGACTTTAAGGAAGGTTCACTCCATCCATTTTCAGGAGACTCAAGGTGAGGACAAAAAAAATAGGTGGTGTGATTAGTCTATGCCCATAGTTACTTCAAAGGTCCTCTTTCTAGCATTAGTTTTCTCTTTGCTTAAATAAAGTGCACTCATTAATTTACTAAATAATTTAATAATTAAAATAAAAATACCAATGTATGCCACCTGCCCATCCCTATGCTACCCACTTTTCTCTCTGTCTTTCTTTCAAAGGTGTCACCTCTCCATTCAGCCACGTAGTGTTGACTTAGAGGGAAAATAGCATTTAAATTGATGACCTTATCAGAAACAAAATTACTTCAATAAAGAAGCAGTTTGACTTCTTGCGGATTCCACTGTATCATCATGAAGATTTAATTACCGTACATATTTGATAGTGGAAAGGGTGAAGTGACCTGGAAAGCAATGATGCTTTCAACTTTGTCTTGTCTAAGATTGCTTAAAAAGTTGTAATAATCAACAAAGCCACAGACATTGTGGATCTGTCTTTTAGACTGGGAATGGGATGCATCTTACTATAAACTATATGGTTGTTTCAGCCTCCCCCCTAGGGTTGATGATACACCTGGGGCATAACTTACTGTCACAACTTTGGACAAAAAGATATCCCAGACACCTGATAAATCTTTCACAGAGGTAAGATATTGAACAGCCTTATTTGCAATGGTTTGGGCTGATTTCATATCATCTTTACTTGATTTGATGGGAGTCATTAGGTCTGGTAAGAAAAAACAACATTAATTATTGTCTATATAAGGCAAGATTTATATCATCAAATGTATATATATGGTGAAAATAAAATTATACAATTATAATAATCTAACGATCAAAAACGTAAATAAAATTGAAGCTTATTTCCATTTAAATTATTCAATGAAATCTTTCATTTCATCTGAATCTGCCACTATGTGAATGTGCATACTAAAATCAGTCAGGCATAACCAGTCTTCTCCTTTAGGTGCCTTTTCAGGAACAGCCATTTGCAATCATGGCTCTCCACTCAAATTAATTTATTTTTCATGCTGCAGGCAGCCCTTGAATCACATTGCCCAAGAAAACTGCTGCGAAAAAACAAAACAGAATTACAGGGTTACTCAAAGTTATGGGAGTCAGGACAGAGAGAACTGGAGAAAGAATGGATGTCTGGAGTAGCAGCAAACATCGACCATGATGATCCCGACAGGGGACTCAAAGTTCATGTATCAGCAATCTAAATAGGGCCAAGGATAAATAACTAATAAGATAATAAAAATGGGCATTTACATAGCGCTCATTTTCCCCAAGAGTGTACAGGGCCCTTAGGATGTAACCAATAAAACATCCCTCTGTCAGGACAGATGACTGAAGTTGTCCATAGAAGGTTAAGGGTTTGTTTATTTGCTTGGCCTTTCAAGGCTGTTTTGGACTCTTTTATTTGGTCATATCAGGAGGGTCAAGGAAGTAGAGTACCTCAATAACTTACATGGCACTTAAAGTGGTAAGTTATTTCCACATCACAAAGAGCTCAACCTCCTTACTTAATGTCTACATTTTCTTTGATCTCTTATTCTCTTTGTCTTACTAAGGACTCATTTTGTAACGTAGAGCTTTTTTCCTTTTTATTACACAAATAAGGATATCCAATGATCTTTTCTGCATTAAAATCCTAAATCAAATGAGTTCCTTCTTTACCTTCAGCAACATACATCTTACAGCTCTTGGAGTATAAATGACTTTTAAAAGCATTGAAAAGGATGGAGAAGCGTTTTTTGTAGATTTTATGGAGATGAAAGTATGAGAAAGCCCCTCAATCAAATAACAGTTTGAGAAAGACCCTCGGTTAAAATTGGCATCCTTCATCGAAATACAGAGCAAATTAGTGTAACAAACATTACCACTGATACCACTTTCAGAACAATCAGAATCTTCATCCGTAATCATCACTTTCCATTCCAGATATAGTACCACTCCTTGATAAGCATAGAAAAGTCTATGGGCTTCTTTCCGTCGTTCGTTTGAGAGGACATTTTGAGAATATTTATCAGATTGCTTTAAGTCCTGAAAAAAAAAGGGGATGTCATAAAAAAACAAATGTTGAAATTCTCTCTTATTCTTAATTTCACCAAATAAGGAAGATCTTCTTATCAATGCTATCAATCCTTTCCCTTTTCAATACATATCTTTATTGTTGATAAGAGTTCTGGAAAGGACGTGCAGTGAGAACAAGATAAACATAAGCATTACTGTAGAAATTAAGGTCCATAATGCAGAATTATAGAATAGTCATTTCTACCACAGGAAATAATAAATAACAAGTATCATCATCTGATAATCCGGTTGTGATCAAGCCACATCTTTCTATGTGCTGATAGAACTGCAGCTCGGTTCTCAAGTTAGGTTGAAAGGGGCTAGGTGATCCTGCACGGCCATATTTCGGAGTACCAAACCTTCCCCAAGAACAAATTTTAAGAGAATTATTCCCAAAATGATTTTTGTTCTTTAGTGCAACAGTGCCATTTAAGCACTTGAACTAACAACATACCACAATTAATTCTTTGGCAGCAAGAAGATCTCCAAGAGTTAAAAGATGTAGCAAATAATCCAGGAGCACTTCTACACAGGTCAAGCCATTCATAGATTGCAGCTGTCTGAACAAATTGGAATTAGTGCAACATTAATAAAACAATTGCTTGTAAAATTGTAGACATGATAGTAAATAACCTAAAGTTCATGTGAAGCCAAGGACACCTATAGAAGCAGTCCTCATCTCCATTTCCCATGACACTGATATAATAGCACAATGAACACAGCTTAGTTATTGCCAAAGAAGTTATATTTTCAATATGCATTTCCACATAAGAAAGCACGGCTTTAAAATGAAACTTTTTTGATACAGATTATTTTAGCAAATGTAAAAACAATACCTGTTTGGTTGGGTGGCCTTAAGGGTGAGGTGCATGCAAAACCTTATTAAGGGGTATTATTCTTACTTCCCTTTTTTTGTCGAACATTGATTTTAATCAGTAGAAAATGCATTGTGTGCACTTAAATGGGTTCACCTTATTATATCCCTTTCAGGTTACTCCTCCAAACCGCAAAAAAAGTGAGGGATCGCCAACTAAGGTGTGCTCTTCTAGTACAGTGGTCTGTTGGCTCTAACGAGTTGTCATTTTCCTAAACTGAGTTAGAATAAGAACAAAAACTGGAAAATTTGAAAATGTGGACCAAGACCTTGAACAGGTTGTGATAAAAAAAAAAGACAACCCCTTTATGACAGGCCAGACAAGAGGTATAGCAACAGAAAGTATTCATTCTCTCTCTGTCTCTGTCTCTGTCTCTCTCTCTCCCTCCCTCGATGCCCCCCTCTCTCTCTCTCTCTGTCTCTCTCTGGCTTATTTCATTATTTTTCAATTTCATAATTTCATTGTTACAATGGAATATTATCAAATGTATCTCTGAATGAAAAATAACATCAACTGCACAGCTTTCACCTTTAAATTTTACTCCAAAATAATAAGGGAAGTGAGGGAAGATGAATCCACTCAGTCGTCTGACATCCCTTCCCATTCGCCTCACAGTCTTCACCATTTTGGAGTGAGTGAGAGGGGGTGAAAAGCCTTTCTACTGTGCCTGTTCACTGAGCAATGGGGCTTTGCCCCACTGTAAGTCCCCATAGCACATTAAATAAAATGGAAAAAATAACATTTAATACTTACTTCAAAAATGTATGGATTAAATGTTGACTTCCATTTTGAATCAAACATGCCAATCCAGCCTATAAACACAGAAAAATCAGCCCTCAAAATCTGTATTGTCATATATCATTAAATTCAACAAACACATCCTTATGCAAGTAAAGAAGATAGAAAAAAAGAACAAAATAATTAGAATAAAATCTGTTTGTCTCATCATCATCATCACTTTTAGTTTGTTATGTCTGTAACAGGCATTGACTTACATGGTATTCCATCTCTCCCTCTCATTTGAGGCAATAATATTCAGCCTTGTTAAGGCTGCCCATATGTGCAAGGCATCCACAGACATTGCTCCTTGGCATCCTCAGGTTCTCTTCCTTCCATATTTTGTCTTACTGATATCTTCTGTACCACTTCTGTTGAAATACCCCCTGAATTTCAACTCTTCCATAGTTTTTCAGCATATACTGCTTTGGGATGTTTTGATCTCTGATGGCAGAGAACACAAATCCTACTGCATCGGATAAGCAAATTGAAAAATCTGAAAAGTTGATTTAATTCATTATATCAAGCTGACCTTTAAAACAGAATTTGAATCCCTTATCTTGGTCAGGTCTGTGGTTTGTTTAATAGAAGAAGATCTGCTTCACTCTCGCAAAAGCCAAATAGGCGAAACAGGCAGTGAGGTGGCAGTAGTTTTGGTATTATTATGAAGCAAATGCAGTCACATAGATCTACATATTCCGCCAAATTCTAGATAATTTAATAAAGTATGAAATCATCTACATAATGTTTTAATCAGTGGGCAATGAAAATGAGACAACCCTTAGAAAAAAAAATGCAAATAAAGTGTATCTTATCTTATCTTATAATAGAGAAATCCGACAAGTAAATAGCCATTCAACCTTACTATTAATAATAATTCAATGGCGATTACCAAACGAATAAGTAAAGGGCACCAAAAAGTGCCCCCCCAAATGAGCCACTTAAAATTTTAAACCAATCATACCTTCCATACTGTTGAGTCTGTGTTTTGAACTTCTTTAGAAAGAGCATGGACCCACTTCAGAGCCTGTGGCCACTGGTGGGTAAGAATGAAATCTCGCAAAATTTTTGAAAATCGTGGCACCAAGTTCTCAAAGGTAAAATTATTATGTCTCTTCTTCGATGGCTGATCCTCTGAATAAAAAGACAAATAACACTCATATTACAGCAACTAAAATACATAACAAATTTGTCACAAATATAGCAAAAAGCAGGTCACACTTCCTTAGAACAGTGGACAGATGAGAGGATTTGAGACTATGATCACCAATGTCTGAAACCGACATAGTTATTACCATTAAAAAAATGCACACAAAAAGATAGGGGTGGTGAAGAGGATTGAGAGACGTTTTCATTCTTTCATAATATTGCTACCAATCTGAACATTCTGCTCTAAATCTTACAACTTACATTCAATTATAAAACAAAGAAAGTTATGAAATCTAACAAGCCTTTATATATAGATAGGTACAAAGAATGGTAACATACCACAACATTTTTTAAAGCATGAGTGATAAAAGTGGATTCTCTCATTAAGCTGAGCGAGCCTCTTTTCTCCTCCTAATAATCCAGCAGAGTCCAAACAAGCTTTGTCCATCAAAAGGAAGACATCACTCTGATAAAATATTTACAAATATAAAATGATGAAATATACTCTAGATGTATCTATGCTTTGTCAACAAAATAAATGTATAAAAAGATATACAGGGCAACCTCTCTATAATGTCGTTGTCAGGACCAGAAAAAAATGCCATTATACAGAAATGTCATTACAGTGAGAGGCAACCACTTTCCACCTGTATTTATCCAGGCTTGGGACAGGCTAGGTACAATTGTAGTGCATGTATTAAAAGACACCAAAACGTAAATGATAGTTCCCACATGTCGTACAACAGTTAACATGGCTCCATTAAAAATACCTGTTTTGTTTTATGTTTTTTTAAACATTATATATAATATATGTGGGCCTTTGCCAGAATAGTCCCATTTTGGTTTGTCGTTTGTTGCTTGACAAAAGCTTCCTACTTGTCATGTTTTGATGTTGTGTTGTATCCTCATGTACTGCTTCGAGAACTGGATCACTGGCTGCAGCTTCCTCCATGTAGAAACCCAAATGCCGAAAATAAATTGAGGATGATATCAGGTGACACCATGCCCAAGCCATCATATAGTATGCAATGCATCCAGAAATGAGATGTTGATATTTGCTGCAGGCAGTGAGGAGGGTGAATCATCTAGGTACTCAACAAAATAACGTCGCACAACCTCTGTTCTTTATTGGCGCTTGGAGGCAATTATGACACCTTGCTTGCCGGGCTACATATGACTGGTGGTATATGGCAGTAGAAATTCCAGACAAATGGCTCTCAGGTATGCTCATTGGGCGGGATGGGCAGTTGTCTACCAATATTACGATCTATTGTCCTTGGAGCAGAAATTTGCAGTCTAGTTCCCAATCCATGTCTCGAATATGGAGCTTGTCATCCAAGTTTTGCAGTTCAATTCATAATCCATGGTCAAGGATTTCACAGTCAGCCTGTCCTCAGCCTGCTTCCCATCATGGCATGAATCACCCTTGAAATTCTTCTTTGATAAACAGTGGAAAACAGGCCTGTTTCATCAGCATTAAATATTTCCTGAGGTGAATATCTGTCAGCAACTTGACAAAAGCAGTATCTCCAGTCATCCACAGTGGTGGAGTCAACTAAAGCAGGCTCTCCACAGGCTACCTTGAAAATAATGCCATGTCGCTTTCTGAAACTATAGAGCCAGCCATTATTCGCTTGAAAATTCATCACTCATACTTGTCTACTTATCTTCGCCAGCTCCAAACAAAATCAGGCCTAATGTCAGAGTATTGAACACTCGAGTCAGCTTAAACCACTCTAGCACAGAGCATCAACTTCACTATTCAGCAGTAATTGCCGCTTTATTGTCTGTGGTTCAAATCCTGTTCAATTTTCTCTCTGTTCTTGATGATTGTGGACAAGCTGTTATACATGGGGAATTCGATACTTGGCAACAATGTCCTTCTTCATCATCATCTTCCTGGTAACTTTGGCAAGAATCAGTAACTTGACGTCACTGGTCAGCACTTTTCTCTTCAACTTGATAGGAGTCGACCTTGATTTCTTTGTGATTAGAGGTCAGATATACTAATAGTAATAGCAGTGGCAGCGGGTCGATAGTGCTGTCTCTTATACCTGACAAGTGGAATGAATGTCATTGGTCGGCTAGTCAAGCATTTTCATAGGTTGGAAAGCAAGCGGTTTTTTTTTATTGGCATAGACATCAATGTTTTTTTAGGCTTTTTTTTTTTCATCCGCTTCGACAGTCATGCTTAGTCTTACTGAGCCAGTCCGATTATTTGAAAAGGAAGGAGGAAGAAGACTACAGGATTTTATTGGTCGGAGAGCATGCGTTTTCAATGGACCAGAAATATTGTCTTCACAGTCAAATTCATGTTGCCGATTATCACCATATAAATGTTGCTACAAACGGTTTTTACTAAAATTACATCATTAAAGTGAGTTTTTTTTATTACTGATGATAAAGAAGGAAAAATTGGAACCTGTGCACCCTTTTGCTATATATCAAATGCCGCTAAAGACAGGCTGCATTGTAAAACAAAACAAAATTGATATATATGGGTAATTGACAAAAAAAAGAAAAAAAGAACTGGATGAAACATTTATGGGCTACTTCATTAATGATGGGCATCTTCTAATATTAATCTAAAAATTTTAATGACCAAGAATGGGTGCAATTAAGGTCACTATGTCTTTATACTTTATAATGCCATTTTTACTCCCAGCTGATATCACAGAAGAAAATGATGAGGGCAAATAAGGCAGGTGAATGTTTGCCAATATGGCAGACAAATTTCACATTGTCTCAAAGCCTGCCTTAGCAGAAATTCAAAATAGTGCCCTCATTACATTTTTAAAAAAGAAAAGCACTCCATCCTACATCGCAATAAAGAATTATGCATGACAAGGAATGACCCTCAATGGGGTGCCAATAAAATTCGGCAATGGAAAGGAAACATTTAAAAGGGAGATAAGATAACAAAGACAGATTCATTTGATAGGGTGATATGAATACACTATATTATTTTAAGTTTAGGGTCACTGATACTCAGTTAAAGAAAAGACAAGAAAATCACATAGCATTTTGGAGTAATGCCCTGTCCTTAAGATACACACAAATGAGTAAATGAAATGAAAATATAGTATATATA
>JAOWAY010150624.1:0-10584 GCA_028565895.1 Goniobranchus geometricus
GTGAGTCATTCGAGTTGTGCTATACCTTATGGCTCATGTGTGGCAGCACATAAATATGTCTAAATAGCACCGTCACTGATATGACCTATGCTGTTGAAAAGTGGACGTTAAACCCACAAAGTAACTAACTAACTGAGCTGGAGTTGACACCCTTGGTCTCTCGCTGCTTGGTAGATTTGTCGTGGTTGCTGTTACTTCCAGTCTCTTGCCAAGGCGATAGATGCTGCTCGGATGGAAGCCTACAGCATTTGCCTCTTGCTCAGCGGATTCACCAACTTCCGGTCGGCTGATGGCTCTTTCGCGATTTTCAGCCGAAAGTCTTGGCATCTCTGCCGTACATCTGCTTCTATTTTGCAAAGCGCAAAATTTAGTAGAACCATATTAACGCCCGACACCGACAGTGAGAGCAGACCCGCCGTTTTCCGTCGGGTGCAGCCGACCATATTAACACCGGAGTTTGGCGGTCACACACGGTCGCCTTGCAAATATGACGTGTAGTAGAAGAAGACAATTTTTGTTGTTGTTGCTTTTGAGACACATACAAAAAAAAAAAAAAAAAAGGTAAAGCAAGACAAGAAGGTATCCAGTGCATCCCATCCAAGGACAGCATGATACGCTAGGTCTGGTCTGGTGTCAGATAGTATGGGCACTGCGGGCCCCGAAAGCCCTTGGCAGCGCGACACCGAACTACAGAATTTCATGACGTTTCGCCCCTGGTGGCAAAGAGATAAAAGGCCGCAGTCCTCTGCAGCTGCTCACGATCCCCATAGAGGGAATTCTCCAGGGTCAGACTTCTGGGAAGCCAGCGCGCCCGCGCCTTCTCAAGCGACGTGCAGTCCCGAAGCAGATGCATCGGGATCTCGGACGGGCCACCACAATTGCGGCCGGACGGATTCCGCGTCGGGTCGATTCTGTTAAGGTGAGCGCCAATGTCAGCGTTACCGGTCCATACTAGGTGAATTTCATCATAATTTGTTCCCGAAGCTGTTGGAAGGTAAAGAAAAATTCCAACAACACTATCGCATGAAAGATAACAGTTTCAATGAGCTATTAGAGATGCGCAGAGCTGATTTGACGAAACAAACATCAAATTTCAAACGGCCGATTCTTCTTCTTCTTCTTCTTCTTCTTCTTCTTCTTCTTCTTCTTCTCCTTCTTCTTCTTCTTCTTCTTCTTCTTCTTCTCCTCCACCTCCATGTTCTTCTTCTTCATTTATACTGACTCAGTTTGACTGAGTATTAATGTTGATATGCATATTTGATAGAAATTTCCAAATTTTCTGTTCCTTGTCAGAAGGAATTTGATGACGGAGCATCAGTTGTCCAATTCCCTTTGAGCATTTGAAAGAGAGTGGCATTTGTTCTATAATCTTCCATATTCTTTGCGTAGCCCTAAACTTTGTACACAATTCCACATATACTATCATTAGCAGAGATGTATTGGTTTGGAAAAAGGAACAGATGTGGCCTTTGATACTGAATGCTTGTAGGGTGTAGATTTGTCTGGTTGTACATATGTTTAGATTGATAAAATACACGTTTTGGTCTAGTGGTGTGTTAATGAGTCCACTTCTAGCCTTCTGTTTCTCTTTTCCCCTCATGAAATCACTTTTAGTTTTTTAGAAATTGATGATGTCCTACCCTTTGTGAATGTGTCATTATTGGTTATAAATCTTATTAATTCTTTGTACTTTTTTGAGTTCTTCTATCTCATTTATTCAGATGAGGGTCAAAGTCAGAACAACCATGTTCTAAGACAAGGGCTTTAAAATCTATTCCATGCAATGTGGGATGTAAAATTTCAAAAAACCTTAGATAGTATTTGTCTTTTTACAGAAAGCTTTATATTATTTGATCTACTAAAATTTGCTATCAGTTATTACCCTGAAGTATTTAACATGGCAATTTTCGTATGACTTTTTGTTGTGATTATGAAAGCTTGCCATAGTTGCATTCAGATTGTTGATAATTCTTAAAGCCAGGCATTTTGGGGGATGAATTTCATTTTCCTTTTTCTTCCTATTGTTAGAGAGTCAGTAAGTCTATTTAGAGGTTGATGCAATGATTGCATAATTTGTTAATGTCTCTATACAGAAAATTATTACCTACAAAAAGTCCTGGAGTCGTTAATGAAGATAGATTTTCGTTTATGTCATTTATGCAATTAAGAAGAACAATGATGCCGTGGTAGACACTGGATTCACCCAATATTTATTTTGTCAGGTTTCATTCCTACTTCTTAATTATACTGACAGCTTTCTAGTCATGGAAAATAATTTCAACCAGTTTGTGTGAAATTCCATAAGCATTTCATTTAATTACAGGCCATTATGATCTACTTTATCAAAAGCATTACATGTATGTAAAAAGTCACTTTATCCTTAAATAGATCTAAAATCTTTATGCCTCCTTCTCTAAACTTCATCTCTATCTTTTTCCTTCTAATACTTTTGCATTCAAGGTTTTTGGACTGTGACCAAATTTGAAATGTAGTGGGTGATGTGTTAATTTCTCAGGCAATAAAACAATAGGAGAGGGGAGAAATAGGGGTGTTTCCATGGAAGGTGGGATTTCAGTTAGGACCAAAAGTGTATGTGCCTACTTCATGAATATAATTTTATGCAGTTCATGATTTGACCAAACAGAAGCATTTTTGAAGTCTTTGATGTGCATAGCAGCTATGAAGAAAAATTGAGAAAATCATTTGAATTTTTTCTTTCCAGATATGAAATGTGTCATTTGTAATAAATTGTTAGATTTTTGTCATATCAAACTAGGCTAATGTTTTTTCTAGTTTATCCAGCAGTGTATGATCGTCCAGTTTCAGCCAATCGAAATCCCCCGAGTGGATCAAACATTGAGACACTCACAACCAGGCAATATTTTCCTGAAATTATGTTATGGGAATCTTTGATCATCGTTGCGCAGTATGTGAGATTTTACATCCTCAAGTATCAAAAGCTGTAATGTTTGATGCGTTCAATAATTCCTGTCACCACATTACAAACAAAATTGCATGCTAATGACACACTTCAATTCTTACCGTTTAATTTCTATGTTGTCTTTTAATATGGAGAAAGTACTTCAAAGCAAAAATAAAGAATAAAGGTGAAAGATATTTGTCTAAGCTTTTTTTCCCCCCTCTTGTGACATCAGCATTCTTTGATGGGATTATGGAGAGTGTCCCTGCGGCTACACAGATTGCAGATACAGCTGAAGAAAAGACCAGTGATCCTAGTGACACTGACAACTCTGAAAAAGAAGAGACACGCACTAATTTCCTTGAGGTTTTGTTGTGGGATGCTGTCATAATTCCTGAGGAGTAGGTTTCCCCATGTGCATAAATAATAGCGAAAAATATAAACATTTTTGCATTTGGTCGTATTTTTTGTAATTTCAAATTTTTGGGCATCTCGCTGATCAAATTTGATAGCTATTTTGATTTTTTCCTGCTTACAGATTTGTGTGTGTTCGTATTGTTGCACCATAAATTAACCTCTCTCTCATGCATAATATAATAATACCCTAATATAATCGCTTCTTCTCGTGTTTAAGTTGGTCTAACTGCTTTCTGACAAAAAAACAATGCTGCTTTGTGTTGGCTTAATCCCTAGTGTTCTGTCTCCGCTTGGTTTGAAAATAGCAGTCTTAGCCGCTAAATTCCCATGAAGGAATCTACAACTACCTGTCCCTTTTTAGCATGAGCCTTCATCACTGAGGAACAAATAAAGAGAGAGAAAGGCACCTACAAATTCTGTTTTGAAAAGTATGAGTCTGTGGTTTATAGGTCTTAAAAACCTGTTCTCTCAGAACAATGCTCAATAGAGACAGGACATTTAAATAATCTAAGAAAGCCTCCAATCTTAAAGTTTGTTATACTTCCGCAATGTATTATGTTATAGAAGTTTTTGATAAGAAAACAATCTTACATCAAAGTCTGACAGACTTGTATAAATTAATGGTCTAATCCAGCCATGTTATGGTTCCAATAGTATATACAAAATTTTTAGGTTGATCTATACTTATATATCATTATGTAATGAAAAGGTGCACTTTTGATTAGCTGTTGATTTTCTCGTGCATTATCTTAATCTTCAAAAGTCGAGTGTGGAACAAAGAAAGTGCCTGTATTAGGGATGGAAGGGTATTGTATCCAGCTTGACACAGTCTACTTACCAGCATGTTACACATGTGCTGTGGTTAAAACTTGATTGCCTTGGTAACCTGAAAACAGGGCCATGCAGTTTACCGATGGTCAGTATTACTAGATGATGAAGACCACATCTTTTCACAAGATTCATTTACCCCTATCTTGGCAAAATGATTAGTGAAGACATACAGTCACAACCCCACTAAAGGAAAGAGAACGTATTTGGATGAATAAAGAAAATTTTTTTTATGATGCTTTTGATTTGACTGAGGAGGATGAGTTAAAAGGAAACATTTAGGGGACAAAGATGGAGAAGAGGAAGATATAGGCATATTGTATCAATTGAGTCTCAAAAATAGAAACAGAATGGTATTCATCAACAGATATTTATGGGAGATATAAGCATGGGAAGTTTAATTTTTATAATTAGGATACTTTCTGTTGTTAAATAGATTCAAAATGTCTTTTTTCTGAATTTGAGAATATAAACTTTTTTTTAGAGCATTCTTGCTTTAAAAAAAAATGTATACTGAAAAAAAAGTTCGACCTGAAGTGTCCAGGCTAGAAATATAAATTTTCTAGGAAATCTTAATTTGAATTAAAACAAACCTATGTTTTATTTTAAATTGTCATGGATAGGATGGTATATGTCTCTGCCAAAATATTTACCAATGCTATATAAAATCTTCATACAAATATTTTGATTCTGTGATAAATCCTTAATGTGCATGATGTGATGCTTGTAGGCTGATTATTTATTTATTATTGTCTTGTCTCAGAAAGCACGGGCGCTTCAGGCCTCCAAGAGCCTTTGGCAGCGTGACACTGAACTACAAAATTTCACGGTGGTTCCCCCCTGATGGCAAACTAGTTTCCTCCTCCTCCTCCGCTCCTCTGCCTCTTCCTCTCTTCGTCTTCTCCTCCTCCTCCTCCTCCCCCTCCTCCTCCTCCTCCTTCTTCTTCTTCTTATTATCATCATATTTCTCATTCTCATTCTTCTTCTTCTTCTTCTTCTTCTTCTTCTTCTACTTCTACTTATTATTATCATTATTACTACATCACATTGTTATGGTCGGACCTGTCAATATTGGTCACTCAAAGCTCACAGGGCTCACAGAAAAAAAGTGTCAATTAAGGACAAGTAGCCACTATGGAAAGAGAATGAGATATAGTCATGTACATGCTGGACAAAAGAAATATAATTGACCATAATCAGTCCCAACAACAAAAAGCATTCAAATTATAAAAATTAACCTTTCCATGCTGATATTCCATGTAAACGTATGGTGGTAAACACCACTCAGTTTTGACTTGTGATATACTATTCGTGGCATTTTTAGGAAATAATATATACTGGGATCATGAAATAAATTTAAAGATAAGGATAAGAACATTAATATTGTGAATTTATATAGGTATATAGAATTACAGATTTGGTGATGGTACTATTTCCAATTGCACCCTTTATCCACTAAATGCACATATGCACACATTGTTTTTACATATTGGACATAATTCTTTGACTACAACTAAAAAGCTGGCAACTTTTTCTGTCCTCTGTGCACATTTTTAACGTTGCTGTTCCTGTAGCATGCATTACAAGTACACTCATTTCTGGTGCTTTATTTTTACTAACACCTTTGCTGCATAAAGAAAAAAAGGAAAAAAAAAAAGAGATCAAGCTTCTTTGGCTTTTTCAGTAACTAGTAAGTCACTTTGTGCCCAAATTAGCTCAATTTTGGGCTGGATGGTCTTACATTTTGTTTCAAAGCCTGCTTATGAAATATGTATTTTCCAAATATTCTTTCAAAAACACACTAAATGTTCACAAGATAATGCTTTTCTTGATTTGATTTTTATAATTTCATCAGTAGAGTACCATGATCTTTTTTCTCTTGCGTTGTTCATACCAAAAAATTCTATCCAATGCTACACAGCAGGTCCGCCTGATTTAGTGTACTTTATGTCTGGGAGAGGTGGAATGATTCAGGATTCCATGCCAGTGGCTTCACAACGGATGGCAGAATCATCTGGATCATCTCTGGAAACAAAAACCAGGACACTTTTTCCAGAAAACTGGCTTTGGAGTGCTATCATGACGTCGTATGTGTGGATGTTTCTAGAGTTATGATTAAAGTTGTTTTTGTTGTTTTTTTTGCTTTTTAAACAAATTTATCATTTCTTGAAGTCATTTATTTTATGCATTTCACCTATGAGGATGTGTTCTACTTTTTCAACTTTTGTCTAAGTTTTGCAGGCCTTGCATTTCATACGATCAATTTGATTCATGAAATTTAGGAGAAACATAACCTGAGAATGTGTCAAAGAAAAAGGAAGAAGGAGAAGAGAGTGGAAGTAAATACATTTTAGAGGCATGAGAAGATGCTGTAGAAGATATGTAATGGAGAGTGAGAGATATAGGATGTGAGCAGATGAAGTGAAAGTGGAGATTTATTCTTGTCTGAGATATTTTAGTGTCAGTGCTACACTGAAACCCACTTTTTTGGTCAATGCTGACTATCAGGTAGGGTCTTGTGCATGCTGTATAGATGCTATCAACATGAACTTTGTTATTCTACAGCCCTAAGCAAATATTTGTCTTTCATTCAAAGCTTACGGATTTTCCTGTATTTAAAAGCAGTCAGCAAGGAAAGTTGATGGTCTCATAAGATGCCCTTGCCACTTCTTTGGTTGTTCAGCTGTTTTGAAAAATCCTTTTTCTTACTGTCTCGACCCTTTTGCATGAGAGGGATCTTCCCTTCCATTGATGTTTATAGTATGATTGCAATTCAAAAGTTCCCACTTTTAAACAAAAACTAAAAAAAATTCAGGAACAAAGTAAAATATCATATTCCCTCAAAACAACTCCCAACGTCTCCAATGAAAAACAAAAACGAACCTGCACTTGGATGTGTGAAATATATTTTGACATATATTTTCACTTAATATTAATAACAACCCCCCCCCCCCCCAAAAAAAAACAAAAAAAAACAAAACAAAACAAAAAAAACAGCCTCTCTGCTTTCTGCTCTCCCCACCAGAATCTGACACACAATCTGACAGCTTTAAAAAAGCTAAATCAAACATGAACCTTCTATGTTATTAATTGATCTTTCCATTCTGTGTTTCAAATAGTGCCACCCATATACAGATTATCTTACCTTCTAATTCTAATCACAATTATATCTCCTAAATGATTCAACATTTCTTTTTCATCATCTATTAACATAAAAACATATCTTTCAATCTTTGCTTATTTAAAAAAACTAACTTTGTCCATCTTGGAGTTAAAGTTTTGACAGTTTTGTGAAAATTGTGTAGTCAGCTGGTTATTTGAAGTGGATTTCCATTCTTTCTTTTTAATCTTAACTTTTATCTCATATTTGAAAGAATGCCATATTTAGAATGTTACTTTATTATTGAAAATCAAAAGATGAACCAATTTTTCAATTTCCTTTAATACTGAAATGATGAGATCCATGGAACAATTGTAAAGGTTTATATAATAATTTAAAGGCTCACTTGAGTGACAAATGAAATAATTTTTGTTGAAGTTCTCTTCTGTTCTGTTCTTTTTTTCTTTTTTTTTCGGATTGCGTGGTCACATAAATAACAGCTCTCCCTCTCCCCCCCTCTCTCCCCTTCAAAACAAAGAAAAAAAAAAAGAAAAACCATAAAGACAAAATCTTATCACACACAAAACTGTCTGTTGAGGCATATTTACAAAGATTAACCTTGCTTTTAATTGTAAATTAATAGTATATCTGTAAAAGATCTGGCCAATCAGACAAAATCTGGCAGAACACCCTCTTGGTTTTCCAGATTCTAAATCAAAATTTTTTTCTTTTAATCATTAAGAAAGGCATGATGTGAAGATTTGATGAGATCAGATCTACTTTGTTGCTTTGTTAGCAAGACTACAAGATTTTATCTGTATATGTTTACAAATCCAGGAAGGAAGCATGTAAGTTAAGTATGCATCAAGAGTTTGCTGGTTTATTGTACTGCTTAAGTGCTGAGAGGATATGTAAATTAATGTCAGGTTAAAATAACTTTACCAATTGTTTTCCTTCTAAATTCTAATTGTTTTTAAATATAATCACCTCATGAAATAGATCAGATGGAGAGGTCAGGGTGAATTTGACTGCTCCTGATACAATCACATCATGGGTGGCAACTGCCTTTTCGAGTCATCCAACTCATGGTTTGTCTGTAGGAGCTGAGCCAGCTGAGGTGAGTCTTGCAATCACTTTGCTGTTATTGGTGGGTTTTTTTTCTGATTTTTGATATGAAGATTTAAGATTGCTGGTCATGTCATATTAAAGGAAATGAAGATTTGGTATTAAATGGAAGTAGTAGAGGAAGAAGAAAATAGATGACTGGATCTTTAAAGAAATGTTTGAGAACATCATTGAACAATTGTTTTAAAATCTGTTAAGTTACAAAGGTTGAAATGGTTATTTGCATCAACTTCATCCTCCCAAAATCCTCAATATTGAAATTCATAATCACAAATTAATCAGTTAAATCTATGTTGTGTATCATATATTTGTTCTTGTAGGACATACAATTGGACTGTTATGAATATTAGCATTTTAATAGGTGCATCATTGAATAAGGATATTCAACCTTTACCCTCAATCATCACCTTATTAGTAACTTACAAAGCAGATAAAGTTCAATTCTTTTTTGGTAATGTAACCAAAGAACTGTGAAGTGATCGGTAAAAGTCTTTCTTACAGAGTTTACGAAATTTCTTTAATATTGCATATTAAGGCCTTTTAAAAAATCAAATGTTTTGTCATAGTCCATCCCAACTATAAAAAACACTTGGAAATAGGGTATGATCTTAATTTTAATGGTTTATAGGAATGTGATACCTCCATCTTTTAGAAGTGTGAAGCTTAGATCACAGGCAAAACAAATAATCAAAAATTTTATTATTCAAAATGAATACAATGTGACAGTAAAATATCAGGAATATCTGGGACAGATAAAAGGATGAAGAGTTCTTAAAAGAATGAAAACAGAATTGCCTTGGCTTCCCAAACAAATTAAGTAGCAGAACCTGAAATGGATTGGACACTATTATTTTAAGTAATCTCTGAGCTGTTTGAAGAGACCCATACTTTTTTGAGTGCTAAGACTTTATTGCTACCATTACAATGATAAATAAAGAAAAAAGTTATGTGGCAACAAATCTGTTAGCATTTATGTCTCAAGTGAATTAGTTTTTTTGTATATCATTCAAGCTATCATTTCCTTCCATCTCTTTCAGATGATAACATTCAAAGACCTGTTTGTGAGTCTAGACCTTCCCTCTTTCATTGTAAGAAATGAAAATTTCTGCTTCACCGCAACAGTTTTCAGCTACTACAATATGGAAGTTCCTGTAAGATCAATGTTTTGTGTCATAGGATGTTTTAGAAGTCTTGCTGATTAAGATCTCGTGTTTTGATTGTTACTTCAAGATTTTCTTAAGCTAAAAACATTTCTGTTTTTCTATTTCAATAACATTGTACCTTTACTTCAAGAATCCTTCATGCATTTGAATTCATGATTTGAATTTGAATGAAATACATTCATAATATTTGTTTGATGTGATATTTACAGTGCTTCTCTGTCAAGGTCTCTCAATTACCAAGAGAGCATACTTGATAGACCAGAAAAGATAAAAAGCAATGTTTAAATATGTACTCAACAGTAACACCCTGGTTTTTCAAACCTGTGGGGTAAGTGATTGAATAGAACAGATAAAGGTTAAGTTCTCACAATTTTTTTCTAGGTATGGGTAACTATGGAAAAGAGCCCAGACTTCAGCGGCTTATACACAAAAAGAGATAATAACACAGTGAAACTGGAGAAAGAAAAACTTTACTTCAATACCATTCTTGGATTGGTGAGTTACCAATATTTTGTTAAAGAATTCTTCAAGACAGTCTATCCTCTATAGGTACAGAACTCCATTGATTGCATTGATTACTTTCTTTCTTTTTCTTGCCTCCTGGGGAGAAAAGCTACTCCAGTCTTGCTGGTTTAAAACAAATGGATACATTTTTTTTCCTTACAATTTAGAGACATTACTTTTTGAGGAAGAAAAATGAAGGTGGATAGATTGTGTACATCTTCATGTAGATGTGGGAGAATTGGATCTAAATGAGAATGGCACAATTGATTGACGTGTCTGTCTGGAAAAATTAAGTGTTTCATAGTAACCCTGCAAATAACAGGAAAAGCTGGAAGAAGAATAAGACCATTTCATTAAGAAATCAGTCTTTTTGTTGTTTTTCTCTTTTAGGTGTTATTCTTTTTCTTAGTTCCTTTTACTTTGTTTCTATTTTTCAACATTTTTATTAATTATATATTATTTATTCTCACAACTTATTAGTTTTCAATAATAATAATAATAATAATAACAATGATAATTATAATAAT
>JAOWAY010150735.1:0-10583 GCA_028565895.1 Goniobranchus geometricus
CCCGGGAAGGCGTAGGATCAGAGCCTACAGGACAAAATCAAACTTCATTTTGTTGGCGATTTTTCCCCCCTGTATCCAACATGTAATGGATGAGAAACTTATTCTAATGACAAACCATAAAATGTCGTGCCAATACCTTCATAATGACAAAAATATGAAAACTTAAACATTGTATAGAGAACATTCTCTTCATGGTTAGTGAGGTTATCAATTTATAACACAATAGCCAGTTTAGCAAGAGTCTACACCATAAAAAATAGCCTTCACTCAACCACTTTGAAGAATAAATCTTCACCTTTCGCAGCATTTACGGGAATCCACCAACGAGATCAGGATATCATGATTATGGTCATTCTTCAGGTAATTCCTGATCAAGTCCGGAAGTTTGGCAATCCATGCTCTAGGAACAACGCCATCTTCACCAATGTTTGCCAGGAAATAGTGGGTAGCGACCCAGTCATCCAGATTTAAAGAGATTTAAGAAGGAAATCCAACATTTAGGAGATTTAAAGAGCAAAAAAATTTAAGGAGATTTGAGACTACAAGCCCTAGATGTCATTCACCAAAAGAGCCAAAACACAACAATCATTGAAACAATAAGTACCCTCTGAAAAGTTGATTTCCTGACTTTTTTTTTTGTCTCCCCAATCTTTTATTAGGTAGGTCTTAACTGTCTAGTCCTTTAGGATATAACAATAAATTTGGAGTCAAATATATTTATAAAAGAACTCAACCCTAAACGAGACAAGAGACATGACGTTTCTAGTCTCACCCCTGAAAAAGTTTCCTTCAATTTTAATTTTTCCTTGAGGAAGATCGTCGACTTTTCCACATTCAGGTAAAAGCCAAAGGGAAGCCATTCATGTTAAAGTAACAGTTTCATTTGCATGTGAATTTTTATCTGTTGTCTGATGTCTCCTGTCCCATCTTTACATTTCAGTTTAACATTCTCTGCATTTTACCATTATCTCCTTTTTATTCGCTCAAGAGTGTCACCCCATCTCTTTTACTCTGCATAATAATTGCTCTCAAATGTGTAAAAAGAAAACCCCTTGGCCACTGGAAATTGTGGAAGAAAAAAGGCTGCTCCTTCTCCAGGCTTCCCAAAATAAATGCTTTGCTCTCTGCACAAATACATACTTGTTTATCAAGCAGTTGAATGCCCACAAAATCCTATATCATGTCGTTCGCGCATAATTTGTAAAAGCTGCTATACCTTGGCTGTGGAAGTCCCAATGTTAGGATAATGTAATAAAATCCAATAATACTCTGAATGAAAGTTTCGAGTATTAAAAGATGATGGCAACATAATCTACTTACCTCTACTTTAGAATTGTAGTCTTCAAGAAGCTGGTCATAACGACTTTGTAGTTCCTGGTTTGAGTCCAACAATGCTTTACCAAGCTCAGCAGCAAGGACAAGGTCTCGATCCTTCTGAGCTAATTGTGCATAGACATCTTCAATACTTTCCCTGCCATCTTCATGAGCACCTGAAATATCTGAGGTAGCCTGAAATCCAACTGCCCCTTCAGTCTCTAAGTGGTCACTTTGAAGTTTATTTTCATCCGCCATTATGCGAACAAAAGCCAAAATAGGATCCTAATCGTTCCAAATACGATCTGAATTAATTTACGTGAAGACCAGAGGCCAGTAGGCTACAAACATTCATCAAATTATGGATGGCAGACTAGAATAATCCTAAAAATGTACTGCTCATCCCCTTTGTTCAATTTTGAGTGAGGAAGCTAATCTGAATCATAACCAAATGATGTAATAAAATATAAAACTTGTTATTTGGGGGAAAGAAGACACTACAAAAACATTTTCATAATTCAAAATTCTTTAATTTTAAAAAATCCTTGTAATCTGGGCCTACTACATCTTCAACTTGAGACCAAAACTAAGAGATGATTCTCCTCATCTTTATGCTTTTTATTTCGTATCATATTGATTATAATCTATCATACCTAATCTAATATTCTTAGAATCTCAAAGTATATTGATGTCCTCTTTTCCTTTACAAGTTTTTTTCTGTTTGAAGTGTTTGTCAAATGTGTAGGCTAATGTCACTCTGTCACTTTTGTTGACAATTTCCCCCTGAAGTGTCAATGACTCATTGATCCATGCAAGTCATTTTCACAGTCATAAATAGTAGAAACAAGATCTATTTTAGATCCAACTTTAAACTGGATCTGTTACTGTTTCAACTTCATCAATCTGGAGTCCATTCACATTACATACACCCAAAACTAAAACTAAAACCTGCCTTTCAAGGAGACTTCTTCAAGAAACTTGCTCACCTTGACTGAGAGTGGGCTTATTTCTTATATCTTATAAAGCCTTTTATCCATGCCCTGTGGCCGATCTATATTATAAACTTGTCTCCATGGGGTCAAGATTGAACAAAAAAGTGATGCCACAAGTTAAGGTTTTCAAGCATGTGTAGTGTTACTAGTGTAGTGTATGCCCACTCTCCAACTTTCTGGCTGGACATCCAATCACCCTTAGCGAACAATCCTTGATACGATTGAAAAAAGAATCCGTTGACAGAGTGGTCGTAAACAATAGTAAATAAAAAGCGTTATATTTCGTCATCAGTTATTTACACATGCAGTAGGTCACGGAGTGAAGCAGATCCAGTTATAAAATTATGCACTCGAGCAATGACAATGGAAGTGTAGAGATGTGAGGTAACAGCTTGGCTATGGCTGCCGCGTAAGGAAACTTCAGACATGCATCAAAACCTGATGGTCCAGATTGCTACACATTGAATTTCAATTACAAGAAAGGCAGAGCGTCCTAATGCACCCTGTATGAACAAACACAATCGTCCTCAAAAGACGGTAGAAACATATTTATCCGAGAGGAAGATAAGATGACATGATGTGATAACATCAATGATTATTTTATGATGATGGCCTTGTTTTGACACAATTGACGGAAGTGTGAATGTTGTTACTTCTAAAAGGCACACAGACCCCAAACGCTAATTATACGAGCGTTGCTCCTCTTGCTTACAAACAATGAACTTCTATTCGGGTACGCCCCTGATGTCAAGGAGCTTATAGGCTAATGTACTATATTATACTATATTCTTTGCACTGGTTATCATCTGATAACTTATCTAGATGTTGATGGTTGTGTGTGTGTGTGTGTGTGTGTGTGTGTGTGCAGCGCATAGACATCCTTTTACTTAATTTTAGTAAAAGGAAGTCTATAGTGAAGCGGTTTGTACTAGGTTATACAAGAGAGAAGTGAAGTCATATAATTTGTATACACTGTACAGATAGACAAATCGATAGATAGATAGGTTGATAGACAGACAGAATGTTCTCCGAATCGTTTCCATCCTGCTAATATTTTCTTGTCTCCCTATTCATGTTCTTGTTGTGGGTTATTCTTCATTTTAGATACTTTTTTTTTCAAGCAATGATCCATCTGTGTCAATTCCCTTTCTCTGTTTGTTTGTTGTTGTTGGATTTTTTTACGTTTCGTCGCAAATTACCTTTGTTTTCATTTTGTATTATCTCATCCGATCCTTTGTACTTTCTTCACTTTGACCTTTTGTCATATTCTCCATATCTCTTTCCCTGTCATAAATAATATGGTCTCAATTTGTGCAATTTTGTTGCGTTGGTATTAATGATAGCTTGAATTTTAAGTCTTTTGAGGATATCATCCTATGCTGCCATGAACATTACTGGTGAAAGGGCATCTTCGTCGTACTCCTTTCGTGATCTTGGTTATATTGTTTAGTCTCTCTGTTTTCATCTGCGCTGTTCCTTTCATGAATGCTTCTCTTATCATGTCTACCTCAGTTATCTCTATTTCTGTAACCACTGCTTCATGTCGTATAGAGTCAAAAGCTTTTTCCGAGTCTATAAAGACCGATTAGAGTGTTATATTGTAGACTAATTATTTTGTTTTCTGTGCTGCTTATGAGATTGCATGTAGGTGGTCTATTGAAGAATATCTCGTGTTCAGGGGGTTGTTTCTCCTCTCGCATTTTATTTAGCATAATACATGTATCAGCAAAAATATTAGTTTCTATAATTTGAATGGAGATTATGTATAGATGTGAAGATGTGAAAATCTACGGACATGTCTATAATTTGGTATGTCTTTTTAATCTCTCTTCATACAGTTCGGTATTATTGTGGCATTGTTCCAATTCTTGGGTATCCTTTCCTTTTATAGGACAGTGTTGAATAGATTTTGTATCCGCTGCGTATAGCCTTTCTGCCTGCTTTTATAACTTTGTCATTATTCTATCTTATCCAGGGGCTTGTTTGATTTTATCCTCTAAGGGTCATTTTCTCTGCTTTACTGTCTGAATTTGTTTTAGTATTGTCTTTGTACCACTTTTGGTAGAATCTTGCACATCCCTTTGGATCTCTTTCTCTATCGGTAGAGATATTCCCATATCCTTCTTTCATGAATGATACCAAAATCCCCTTCGCCTTTCATTCTTTGTATTCTATCTTTGTCGAATTCCCGAAGAACTAAAACATACCAATACCCGGCTATGCCAGAAAAGGAAAATTATGATCCCTGTCATGACAGGCCCGGATCCAGAACCCCTCCTCTGGAAAAGTTATGGACTTTTCACTAAGAGATCCGACGGGCCATGTTTCAATTATGGTCAAATCCGATGGTAGCAAGACCCTTAAGAAAGAAAAAGAGCATGGAACAAACGCTTTAAGGATTCAAGAGAACAGTGCGATGGAAGTGAAGCAAAACAAATGCGGAAGACACAGTTAGAGTTAGTTAGTTACTTTGTGGGTTTAACGTCACTTTTCAACAGCGTAGGTCATATCAGCGACGGTGCTATTTAGACATGTTTATGTGCTGCCACACATGAGCCATAAGGTATAGCACAACTCGATAGAGTGAAATACATCAAATGACAATGGGCAAGACACTTTCCGAGAATGACCAATGTCAAATGGGCCAGGATAGAAATAGAATGGATACCAAGAGATAGGAAAAGAATTTTTTTTTTTTTTTAAAGCAGACCAAGGAAAAAAGAAGAACAAATGGTTTTGGAATTTGTATATACGTATAAGAAGTTACAGACACCTAATTTGCCTTGAATAAGGGTGACTTCTTCTTCTCCTAGATAGCTGCATGCCACCTTTGGGGTAGTTTCGCAGCTCTAGTACTGGTATTAGTAAATATTTAGCACATTCTATTTGGCGAGTGTCTTGTAAGCCTCCTCTTAAAGTCATTTATGTCTTTGGAAAAATTTACATTTCCTGCAGCCAGAGAAATCCATACTCGAATTGCTGAAGGCATACAGGACTGTTGGTGCGTAGCACTGTTAATCTCTGTTGATGACCTCATGTCCTGTATTTATTGGCATAGGCACAATACTTTTCTGTGGTGTATCAATGTGGCCTTTTAGTATCATACACATTGTCCCTGGCTTCATGTTCTAGCGGTACTGTTCTGATGTTGTTGACTCTTGGTGATTTGGTGCACAGAAGCCAATAACTTTTAGTTGAAGATTTGAACTTTATAATCAAATGGACTAATTGGGATACCCAAATAAAGTTATAGGATTTGTAGCGATAATTATATCTACCAACATGCCAAATACACTAGTTGTAGTATCGTGTGATGTCACACCTTCAAGTTGTTTGTCTCTAGCCAGGATTTGAATATGTCCGTGCAGTTGTGTACACTTTCATAGCTTCCTTCCAGTTTGGTGGCGGGGCAGCTGAGGATGAGGTGGTCTGTGTTCTCTACGGCTGCCTGGCATCTGGGGCACATGGATGATCGTTGACTCCCCATCTGTGCATGTGTGCTGCTGTTCTGGCATATCTTGTCCTCAGCCTGTTAGCGGCCATCCAGTATTTCCTCTTCTCGTCAAAGCCTGAGGCTCTTTCACTGGGGTCTCCTATGATTTCTCCTATGTTTGGTCCATTCCTCTCTCCATGCTTCATTGATGTTGAAGTGCTTCCTTTTTGGGGAGAAAAAAAAAATGGTGACCTTGACTTGAGCCTTGATTGAGAAGGTCTGTCTTTGTACATTCCGTGCAGGGGCGTTTTAATATCCTGCTTTGTCTTCTCTGTCCATCGCTCATCGATTTCTTCTCTTCTGAGGTGTGGCGGTGCATTTCCACCCAGGACGGGGAGCCATTGTCGGGGGGTTGGTTTTAAGTAACTTGTCACAATTCCCATGGAGTCTCTCAATTGTGTGTCAACAAGCTTTGTGTGTGTACGTTTGTCCCAGAATGGTGAGCAGTATTCTGCAACGCTGTAGCACAGGGCTTGGCTGGATGTGCGTAACACGTAACACGGTCTGTGATGCTCCCCATGTTGTTCCGGCAAGCTTTTTTTTTTTTGTACATATGCAGTTTGTTTCACCAATTTTTCTTGATGTTCCTTCAAGGTGTTTTTTTTTTTGTAGGTTATTCCAGGGTTACATCAAGATATTTGGGGGTTGGGTCTGGTGGTAGTTCTGTTCCTTCAATCTGCATCTTAAGGGTTCTTTGCGCTTCTCTGTTAAGGTGGAATACTGTTGGCACTGTTTTTGTTGTGCTCATTTTCGAGTACCATTTGCCAAGGTAGGCTTTCATTTGCAAGGTATCTTGACTGAGTGTTTTTTCAAGACCTTTTCATGAATTTGATTGGTGTATTAAAGCCCAATCATCAGCATATCCCAAATTCATTGATGGGCATGCCACTTGTGTCGACGTTGAAGAGGGATGGTGCAAGTACTGATCCTTGTGGCTCTCCATTCTTTATCATTTTTATTTTACTTTTCGATCCTCCGAGCACCACATCATTTTTATTTTACTTTTCGATCCTCCGAGCACCACATGAAATTTTCTTGACCCAATCATTCAAGAGAGGAGCTTGAGAATTTTCTCCAATTGATTATTTGCAAGTTTTAGCATCAGGCCTCCTGTAAGAAAGGTGAGCGTTAACACTTGCTTGGGGCGGCTTCTCTTTTCTTGGAAGCCAGCTTGTTCTTCTGGGATGGTCATCTCTGACATTGGTGTTATTCTTTTGAGTGATTTTCTCCAATAGTTTGTAGGGACAGCAGAGTAGTGAAATCGGTCAATAGCTTGATGGATTTGTTGCAGGTTTCCCTGATTTGAGAGTGGCTCTAATCTTGACATGTTTCCAGGTATCTGGGTATTTCCCCTTATCTAGTATGTCTGTCATTGCCCTCGCCAGCTTTTACACTGCTTGTGGTCCAAGGTGAGTAAACATGTCAGGGTAGATGCCATCTATTCTGGCTGCCTTACAATTTATTTTATTGTCTCTAGGGCATCACGTACTTCTGTATAACTGATTGGAAGTGTCCGCATTGAGCTGTTTTTTTGGCAAGGAGTAAAGGATTTCTCGGTACTCTTTCATCGTCTCATTCTCAAAAGCGTTGTTTAATTTTCCTTTGCCACTTCATCTGGTTCTATAGGGGAGGCTGTGTTGTCTTTGCTTTTTGCCCTTGCTGATGGACTGTGACGTTGCTGGCGTGCAAGGACTTGGGTGCTCCAATGAATCCTGAGGTGATACCAGCCAGGTGCAACCATACTGGGACAGCAAAGGACAAGGAACCAGACAAATAACGATACAACCCCGTGTTCAGACAAGGCTTTCCTTCTCCTGAACACACACCTTCAACCAATCATGAATAGTCTAATGAAAAGAAATGTACATACTGGCTCAGATGTCGCTCAGGATAAAAAGGTCCGCACTCCTGCTGATCGAAGGCCGTCATGTTTGAAAATTAGTGAGCACTTCAACCAAGAAAGAAACATCAACCTTGGAACAAATATGAAAATCCTACCGCTCAACAAAGAAGGCATCTCAATGCAAAAATGTGACTACCAAGCAAGGCTCCTAACCAAACAGGACATTGATATCCTCTTGCTGCAAGAAACACACCTGGAATTCCAATCTGCTCCCTCAAGATCATATGTGAGCGGATTCACTGAAATTAATAAGGAATGTCATGCAAAATATGAAATCAGCCAAATACACTTTAATTTAAAGAATAATCAGACTTGTTGAGCCATAACGAAATAGAGATTAGACTATTTTTGCCACATGGAACAGTATACTGAATTGTTTTCGTATAACGTTAGTTCGTTGTTCTTCTACTTCTGGATAGCCAGGTTATTCCTTTCCTTTAATTTATTTGTTTGCATTTACATTTAAGTATGTATTTGTTACTGATACATGCATGCCGAAATAGCAGGTTCTCTTGGAAATAAGTCTGAAGAAAAATATAGCGTTCTTATTTTCTCTTATTACATTCTTCTCCTTTAGCTACAATAAATATGTGATGGAGAAGAAATGTTCATAAGAGAAAGGAATTTTCACAACTTCTCTGTTTATAGTTATAACACAATTATTTGATTGATAATGCAGTATGGATGTGAAACAAGGAGAGTGAGAAAAACAAACAAAATAAAAATGCAAAGTTTTAAAAACCATTGCTTAAGAAAAATATTGAAGAAATAGTGGCCCCAAACAATTGCTAATAGAGAATTGTAAAAAAAATCAAAGCAAAAGCTGACAGACATGGAGAAGAACAGTTGAGATTGAACTCCAGACAATTGGCCTGACATGGGAACAGTCAAGAAGATTGCCAAAGACAGAGTTAGATGGAAAAGTGTGGTGGAGTCTATTTGCCTTATCCAGGGCTTGTAGGAATGTAATAAGAGTTTTTTTGTAGAATATAAAATCTCTCCTTTGAAGATTGGGGTCCACATTCTAATGGCTTCTTCTTTTGCTTGTTTTTTTTTTCCCCATTCGATTCTGGTCTGGACCTTCCTCAGACGCTTATTCTCAAATGGTAAAAATTTTTCTCTATTGCTTTTGTTGTATTCCATTTCATCTTCCATAGCATTTTTAGTTAAGGATACTATTTCCTTTTTATCAAAGTGGCAGTTTGTAATTTACTTTCCGGCCAGTTCTTCTGTCATTTCCAACTGCATGGGTTCTTTTACACAGTCAACTTGCACTACATTCAAACCTCTTGAGTTATTGTCTCTGAAAGAACAAGGTGCTCAAATCCTACCCACTATACGATCAGGGAGGAGATTTGTTTGTTTGTTAGTTAGGCGTTTCAGGGACCTTTTGAGTGTTTTAGGTCATCTCAGTACCCATGAAATATCAGCTACTCAAGACTATGACTGAGCAAATGCTATATCTGGTCAATATTTCTATATGGATGCAAAAAATGGACTCTGATAGCCAATATTGAAGTATGTGAAATGGAAAGAGAAGTAAACTAATCAAGAAATTTTAGAGGCCCTGAATTTGTCCGAGAGAGAACTCTTAAAATCTACCAAACAAAGACGATCAAGATACTATAGTCATATAAAAAAGAATGAAACAATCCAAAAGTAAATTGAAAAAGGGAAAGAGGACTGAAAAGGAAAAGTTGGCTACAAAAGAATGAAGAAAACACAACTGCCTAAGACAGGAGAAGATGAAAAGTCATTGCATTCTACCACTTAAAAGAGAAGGAACAACGGTAAGGTAAGTGCGCATGAAAAAAGTAAGAAGATAAGCCAGTTAAAAGTAACAGATCGAGCAGAAGCACTACAAAAAGGTTTGTCAATCAGAAGTAGCCAAGGAGGAAATGAAGCATTTAAAATAAAGAATAATATAAAACTCATCACAATAAAAGGTAAACTAAATGGAAAGATGGTTAATAGACAAAAAAGTATAGGCGCTCTCTGACTCCCTCTCTTAAAAAAAACAAACAAAACAAAAACCTTACAAATTAACAATGGTCATCAAGCCCCTAATGGTGCACTGTGATAATCACCAAGGATTTTCTATTGCCCTTTATGGACAAAGGTACTCGGTTCATCTGGATGCACAAAAATAGGGGATAACCACTGAATAATGCCTCTTTTCCTGAACCAGCAAAATCCCCACATTTGTGGGAAGACAAAAGAAAGCCTGACAGAATAAACAGGGCAGACGAGAGAACAAGCTCTCATTAAACTCCTCCAAATTCCATAAAACTTCTTTAAATTGTTGGCTTACACTATGATTGCTTGCTGATAAGTGCATTGGAAAAATTCACAGGGTCAAACAAACTAAAAACTATTACTTACAAAAACCAAACAAACAAAAAATCCCAAACAACAAACAAATATAAGAAAACAAATCCTGAACACATTGTTTAATGTTATACTTAAACTGGTAATTTATTATTTTTAAAAAAATAAATAAATCTTTAAATACATAACTTTAGAAAGACCTTTAAAAGCATGCATATTGAGCTACATCAGCCATAAAAATGAGGTTTGATAAAGACTTCAAATTTGTTTGAACATCGGTTCTATGATTTCATGAGGATAACATGACAATCATCTTGTATTATTGATGTAAAGTTGAACCAATGAAATGAAACAAAAAATCTTTTGAAATATAAAATCAAGGAAATCTGAGCTCTGAATAATATCTTGATGCTTAAACTTTACTTCCCTTTTAATTTCATAAATTAGGGAGCTCCCCCACACCCTGCCCCTCTTCTTTAACTTGCTTAGAAGCAACTCCAGAAATCAAACAAACGTATAATAAAAACCACCCCCCCCCCAAAAAAAAAACAAC
>JAOWAY010150846.1:0-10580 GCA_028565895.1 Goniobranchus geometricus
CCAAAGACAGTTAAGTAGTGTATTGTAGCACCAGAGAATGTTTTTGAGATGACCTCTCTTTCTAGGGAAATGACTGTGATGTATTGCAGACAGCTGGGTATTGTTTTCCATGCACCATCTACTGGTATCTTGACTCGTTATGTCCGTTCTTTCAGGAAGCATTTGTAAGTCATTCAATCGGATCTTCTTTCAGAACTAAAATTGTACCAGTTTTTTGCTAATGGTATTGTAATAATGGCAAAGAACTCTTCCATGATTAAGTATAGAATACATGAAGCTTGGTCTTTTTAGAACAAAGCGAGAGAAAAGGTTTAAAATGTAATGTATGTCTGTTTCGTTTGTTCTTGCTACGTCATGGACTATTTCCAGATAAAAGTAAAAAGCAATAATTACAGCAACATAGAATGTTGACGGGGTGGAGAAAACGACTGCGTGTAATGAAAGGATCTTCATCAGACTCATTGGACTGAATTGATGTGAAGATGAGAAGAACATTGGCGATGTGTTGTGTTTATGGTCCTTTTGTGCTGATGACTGTGTGTGTTGAATTAATCTGATTACATCTGTGATGAGGATGATTCACTACCGTGGAGGTATGGCTGTGTCAGTAGATCAGATGTTCTTTTTTCTAAGCAGCCTTTCCCACAGAAACGTACAGTACTTGTGTGGAAGGAAGTTACAGAATGGATGGACAGCATTTGTGTGGGCCCGTAAAAATGACTACTAACATCATACACCATCTGTGAGTCTGTTAAGCGCATTTTACCTTCTTTCGTCCACAAAGTCATAGTTGATGACATTTCATTAAACTTGAGTTCAACTTTTTGAATCCACATATCCCCCCCAAACTACTGTATCATATGTCTGTTTGATTTCAAGAAGAAAGAAATTTTATAGTTAGTATAATATGCTCTCCAAAGACAGTTAAGTAGTGTATTGTAGCACCAGAGAATGTTTTTGAGATGACCTCTCTTTCTAGGGAAATGACTGTGATGTATTGCAGACAGCTGGGTATTGTTTTCCATGCACCATCTACTGGTATCTTGACTCGTTATGTCCGTTCTTTCAGGAAGCATTTGTAAGTCATTCAATCGGATCTTCTTTCAGAACTAAAATTGTTCCAGTTCTTTGCTAATGCTATTGTAGTGACAATGATTTTTTCCATGATTAATTATAGAGTACATGAAGCTTGGTCTTTTTAGAACAAAGAGCGAGAAAAGGTTTAAAATGTAATGTATGTCTGTTGCGTTTGTTCTTGCTACGTCATGGGCTATTTTCAGATGAGAGTAAAAAGCAATAATTACAGCAACACAGAACTGTGGCTGATGTATAATTCAGAGACGCAATGCAGGTCCTTCTTCATAGTGGAAACAAATGAAAAAGGCAAGTCTTTAGGATCTGAGCTGATTCTCTGAAAATGTTGACTTGATGGAGAAAACAACTGCGTGTTATTGAAGGATCTTCTTCAGAGCCATTGGAGTGATTTGATGTGCAGATGAGAGGAACATTGGCGATGTGTTGTGTTTATGGTCCTTTTGTGCTGATGACTGTTGTGTTGAATTAATCTGATTGCATCTTTGATGAGGATGGTTCACAACCGTGGAGGTATGGCTGTGTCAGTGGTTGAGATGTTCCTTCTTCTAAGCAGCCTTTCCCGAAGATACGTACGGACTTGTGTGGAAGGAAGTTACAGAATGGATGGACAGCATTTGTGTGGGCCCTTAGAAATGACTACTAAAATCATACACCATATGTGAGTCTCTTAAGCGCATTTTACCTTCTTTCGTCCACAAAGTCATAGTTTATGACATTTCTTTAAACCTGAGTTCATCTTTTTGAATCCACATATCCCCCCCAAACTACTGCATCATGCGTCTGTTTGATTTCAAGAAAAAAGACTTTTTATAGTTTGTAAAATATGCTCCCAAAAAGACAGTTAATTAATGTATTTTAGCACCATAGAATGTTTTTCAGATGACCTTTCTTTCTAGGGAACTGACTGGAATGCATTGCAGACAGCTGTGTATTGTTTTCCAAGAACCATCTATCTTGACTTGTTCTGACAATTCTTTCAGGAGGCATTTGTAAGTTATTCAATTGGATCTTCTTTAGGAACTAAAATTGTTCCAGTTCTTTGCTAATTCTATTGTAATAGTGACAATGAACTTTTCCATGATAAAGTATAGAATACATGAAGCTTGGTCTTTTTAGAACAAAGAGAGAGTAAAGATTTCAAATGTAATGTATGTCTGTTGCGTTTGTTCTTGCTACGTCATGGGCTATTTTCAGATGAGAGTAAAAAGCAATAATTACAGCAACACAGAACTGTGGCTGATGTATAATTCAGAGACGCAATGCAGGTCCTTCTTCATAGTGGAAACAAATGAAAAAGGCAAGTCTTTAGGATCTGAGCTGATTCTCTCAAAATGTTGACAGGATAAGGGAAAACAACTGCGTGTTATGAAAGGATCTTCATCAGAGTCATTGGAGTGATTTGATGTGAAGATGAGAGGAACATTGGCGATGTGTTGTGTTTATGGTCCTTTTGTGCTGATGACTGTTGTGTTGAATTACTCTGATTGCATCTTTGATGAGGATGGTTCACTACCGTGGAGGTATGGCTGTGTCAGTGGTTGAGATGTTCCTTCTTCTAAGCAGCCTTTCCGGAAGAAACGTACGGACTTGTGTGGAAGGAAGTTACAGAATGGATGGACAGCATTTGTGTGCCCTTTAGAATGACGACTAAAATCATACACCATCTGTGAGTCTGTTAAGCGCATTTTACCTTCTTTCGTCCACAAAGTCATAGTTAATGACATTTCTTTAAACTTGAGTTCAATTTTTTGAATCCACATATCCCCCCCAAACTACTGTATCATATGATTTCAAGAAGAAAGACATTTAATAGTTTGTAAAATATGCTCCCCCAAAGACAGTTAAGTAGTGTATTGTAGCACCAGAGAATGTTTTTGAGATGACCTCTCTTTCTAGGGAAATGACTGTGATGTATTGCAGACAGCTGGGTATTGTTTTCCATGCACCATCTACTGGTATCTTGACTCGTTATGTCCGTTCTTTCAGGAAGCATTTGTAAGTCATTCAATCGGATCTTCTTTCAGAACTAAAATTGTACCAGTTTTTTGCTAATGGTATTGTAATAATGGCAAAGAACTCTTCCATGATTAAGTATAGAATACATGAAGCTTGGTCTTTTTAGAACAAAGCGAGAGAAAAGGTTTAAAATGTAATGTATGTCTGTTTCGTTTGTTCTTGCTACGTCATGGACTATTTCCAGATAAAAGTAAAAAGCAATAATTACAGCAACATAGAATGTTGACGGGGTGGAGAAAACGACTGCGTGTAATGAAAGGATCTTCATCAGACTCATTGGACTGAATTGATGTGAAGATGAGAAGAACATTGGCGATGTGTTGTGTTTATGGTCCTTTTGTGCTGATGACTGTGTGTGTTGAATTAATCTGATTACATCTGTGATGAGGATGATTCACTACCGTGGAGGTATGGCTGTGTCAGTAGATCAGATGTTCTTTTTTCTAAGCAGCCTTTCCCACAGAAACGTACAGTACTTGTGTGGAAGGAAGTTACAGAATGGATGGACAGCATTTGTGTGGGCCCGTAAAAATGACTACTAACATCATACACCATCTGTGAGTCTGTTAAGCGCATTTTACCTTCTTTCGTCCACAAAGTCATAGTTGATGACATTTCATTAAACTTGAGTTCAACTTTTTGAATCCACATATCCCCCCCAAACTACTGTATCATATGTCTGTTTGATTTCAAGAAGAAAGAAATTTTATAGTTAGTATAATATGCTCTCCAAAGACAGTTAAGTAGTGTATTGTAGCACCAGAGAATGTTTTTGAGATGACCTCTCTTTCTAGGGAAATGACTGTGATGTATTGCAGACAGCTGGGTATTGTTTTCCATGCACCATCTACTGGTATCTTGACTCGTTATGTCCGTTCTTTCAGGAAGCATTTGTAAGTCATTCAATCGGATCTTCTTTCAGAACTAAAATTGTTCCAGTTCTTTGCTAATGCTATTGTAGTGACAATGATTTTTTCCATGATTAATTATAGAGTACATGAAGCTTGGTCTTTTTAGAACAAAGAGCGAGAAAAGGTTTAAAATGTAATGTATGTCTGTTGCGTTTGTTCTTGCTACGTCATGGGCTATTTTAAGATGAGAGTAAAAAGCAATAATTACAGCAACACAGAACTGTGGCTGATGTATAAATTGGAGACGCAATGCAGGTCATGTTTCTAGAGCATTTCTCATTGGTTTTTAAATTCTCTTCAAACGAAAGGAATAGTGCCTTGATACAATTGCCTTTTCTGTATGTGAAATAGCATGCATTGTTTTAGTAGAACTTTTTTAGTAAGAAGAATTTATATGGCTCATGGAAAGTCTTGAAATTCAGGTGATCTTTTCAACAAGTTTGGACAGTTATCTCCCAGTTGTAAGAATGCAAGCATTTAAACCTGTTCTTCTGGTGAATGTGGAGTCCAATTTCATGCAAATGGTGAAATAATGATGGAGTGAAATTTTGAAGAGGCTAAACATACTGATGTAATCGTGATTTGTTTTGCTAAAAGTGAATAATTATGTTTTTATGTGTCTGTCTTTGCTTTGTTCTTCTAGGCTGCTTTTCAGACTCAAAGAGGGTAAGAAGCTGAGAAGAGACTGATGTTGGGTAACAAGATGAAGCATGGATCTTTGTGCGGGTCTTGAATACCGGTAAACCAATCAAGCTGTATCTGATGTGGATAGTGTGATGCAGCCAGATGAGTAGAAAAGAGGTGTGGTCTTTCTTTTGCCAAGAAAAATACACTGGTGTTGAACTGTGATCTTCTGTGTTGCTTCAAATGCTTGCCTCTGACATGGACAGGGGATGCTCCTGATGAGAAACACCGCAGACTGCATAAATAGGTGCAGTGCCTTATTTTTTAATGGCTTAAATACATTTTTGTTATGCGCACACTGTAAGTCACTTTTAGAAAAGGTTACACCACCCACATACATTTTCATACAGATTTTACATAATTGTATCCTCTCCTTGGTTCTTTCCACAACTTACCAACCTTGAGAAAAAAGAAATTCTATGCATATTTTGCATTTCCGTAACTTTAACCCATAACCATATCTCATTTTTATTATTTGGATTTTTTAAAAATGAATTATAGTTATCCAAGTATCCGGAGAAACAAGCTATCAAAACATCTTTATGGGGTCTCTCGCTTAAACCTTAGAAGTTGTGAACAAACAGATAGACAAAAGCTGCTATTTTATTACATGTTTTACTCGTATTAGATATGGATATTGAGCATTCAAATTGTATTTGCCATACACATAAAGTGGGAACTGATATGCTTTGACTGAAGATAAGAAAAAAATTTGAGATTTTTGCTTTCACCATCGACGGTACCAATAAATTAAATGTTTGTTTCTTAGTACAGGGGCAAAGTCCAGAGGCTGCCACCTGCAACTCTCAATACTCTCATCCATTGGAGGAATGTCAGAATATCATCAGCCTTAAATACAAAACTATGATTATCATTGGAAAGGGAATTCACTCCAGAATGCTGCTTTCTACTTATAATATGTATACAAATGAGTGATAATGTATGAAGATTTCATTTTTAGTTTATTCTTTAAGAAGGGTCATGAGTTGTGAAAGATAGTTGAAGGCTTCAAGTTATTCATGTGAGTCTAAATGTTGAAGAAATTTCATTCATTTTCTTTACTGGGATATCTTAGAGTTGTTTTGTTTTGAAATAGACAATTTAATTTTGCTGGTGTGTAAAATTTTGGGGATTTAAATAAGAATAACTACTGGGTTTTATGATACTATATCATGTTATATATGATTAATTGCTTAGATTCAAAGGACGCATTTCTGTACAATTCAGGGGCCTATAAATTTATTCATGATTTCAACTGAAGTGCAACATATTTGAACTTAATACAAGAGCTTTTGAATTGTATAGAGGAAACAATACCATTGCTGTAGACTTTTCTGTACGTCTAAAGAATTAGTTTTGTAAATTGTTGCCACCATGGGCTTACTTGGGTGAATTGTAGAAAAATATGTGTTAATAGTATGTATGCCTATTAGTATTAAAACTAATTATTAAGATGTAAAACTAATGAGAGAAACTAAATTCTAGTAAAATGAATGCATGTTGTTTTGTTATTGTGTGTATTATGTCATGAACCATGCTGCTTCTATTATACGAGTAGTTTAGCTGTAGTAGTAGTAGTAGTAGTAGTAGTAGTGGTAGTAGTAATAGAAGTAGTAGTAGGAAGTACATTGTAGCATTGGTAGTAGTAGTTGTAGTATAAGCTTTCAAATTGTAGTGTAGCTAAAAAAAAGCCTATTACAAGATACCCGTGCTTCTATTTCTAGTAATGGTGCATACATTTCAGTGGTGCAAAAGATTGTAATTGTATTGCAGAAGCAGATCTAATGTGTACTGATTGACAGATATTGTGGGCCTCCAGTATTTTCAGTTTCAGTCTTAGTTAGCCTTGACTTAAAGCCCTTTGTACAAGTCTGACCAAGTAAATGTGAACTCTGTCAATGATCATGCTTGTGTAAAAGTCTTAGTCTTCTTTGTTTGATACCTGTGTTTACTTTGACTATGATCTCATAAAATATGTGGTCTCTGTGGCTCTGTGGGTAGTGCGTTGGGCTTGCAACTGAAAGGCTGTGAGTTTGATTCCCAGAGTGGGCATTATGACTTGACCTTTGGGCAAGGTTATTAACACTAAATTAAAATTGCTCCCGTTTCGCGGCGCTGAACCTACGGCTTAAGCTCAGTTTTCAGTTAAAGACAAATTTCCATTCGCAATGAATATAGTGGTGTTATTATTATATATACCGCTATTTTTGTGAAGACATTCTCATTATCTTTGGTTATAATGTAACCCTGTAAACTGTAAACATCATGTGTAATTGTCTCTTTGGCTTCATGTACTATCAATCTTCATGAAACTACATGCAAGTATACTGCTTTCCTCTCTTGTCAATGATTTTGAAACTTGTTGTATGGCACTTGTAAAGAATTAATATTAAAAATACAGAGGCAAAAAAAAGACACTTTGAGTTTTGAGTATTTGATCGTTATGGAGTTCTTTGTGTTTTTCTTCCCTCTTTATTTGTTTGTTAGGGTGTATTGTAGTAAATGTAGCCAACTTTGTGTCCGTCTCACTGTACCAGTAAGGTACTAGTAGTAATGTGATTTCACATGTAGACCTAATTAGTTATTGTATCATGTTTAAACTGAATTAATACATTATGATGTATGTATTGTAATTGTAATGCACCAGTTCCACTCGAGCTGACAAAATTTCAACATTTCAGTGTTAAAATCCATGCAATAAGGCACTGCGACCCAGAAACAAACGTGATTGCAAAATTCAGTGGCGGCTTTTACTGGAGTTCAAATTGGGGTGATAATCCAGACTTATTGATCATAGTTTTTTGTCGTTTGTTGTTTTTGTATTTTTGTCCCTGAACATTTATCTTAGATCTGTACGGAGTTGTCAACATTTTGAAATCAGCTTTCCAGTTTTCTTTTTTTTTAGTGTCAGTCTTTCCCAGAAATTGGTACATCATGTAATTAGTTGCGATGATCAGTTACCATTCAAGAGTATCTCATCCAGTATCAGGACTTTGATATCAATGTGAATGTGACTGAAGTATTTGCCATCTTGTCATGCCGTTTGCTGTCTGGTTCTGATAAAGATCTGAAATGTGACTGTGCTGGCATGAACTCTTAAATATCCTCCCCCAGTGCCACAATCCACCTTATTACACTGTGGAATGAATAGATCTATATATATATATGTATTAATTTTTATTATTGTGAGAAATCTATGCAGATTGGGCAGACAAGCCGTTCTCACTCTCTCTCTTCTCGAGACTCATTCAAAATGCAGTCAACAGAAGTCAACTTTTCTCGTTTGAGACTCATGATGCTTTATTGGCTCAAGAGAAAGTTTATAGAAGAAGGTAGCCTACTTGGTCCATATCCTTTTCAAAAGAAGACTAGATATCTCGATCTAAAGCATTGAAAGGCCACCGCCTCCTTGAAGAACTATCGAGAGACGAAAAAATTCCAGAGCTTACAAATGACCTCTGCAACTTTTCTGTTGCTTAAAATTAAAAGTTTTGTCACACAACGCTTCGTAACAGACGATTACAAATACTCCAGCAGCAGCAGCAGCAGTATTAGTCGTAGTAGTAGTAGCAGGCGTCATCGTAGCAGTAGTAGTAGTAGTAGTAGTGACCTCTAGTGCATCAATTAAGTTGGATCCCTCAAGAACACATTGCTAGGATTAAATCTTCTATTCTCTACAGGCATACGTAACTTTATAGGCATACGTAACTTATTTGACATACCAAGTGATAGGTACCAGTACCAAATCAGCCACCACAGCATTGAAACTAGACTAAACAAAAGGCAGAACTATATATTATATAATGAACCGCATTCAGACCAAGATTGCCACGTAAACTCCTTCTTCCCCAGCTAAGAATCCCTGATTCAGAGATACAGTCGAGATGTGGACTCCTTCCAACAGTCCATCTGCGAAAATACCCCTTTTAGTGTAGTCTGTGAATGATATAAAAAAGTCGAAGAAAGGAATTAATTGCAATAGTATCAATTTTTTTGTGATGTAGGTAGGACGAAGACTTAGGATCAACATATCCAAAAAGTAGATTGATCAGAATGTCCCAAGCTACTTTTTAGGCCACTATGACGTCAGCAAATAATGAGTTTCAGTGGTTTTTACTAGTTACGTATAGTATAGGCATGTAGCGTCTCATTGGAAAGCATTTAACACGCTGTGAAGGATCAGGACAACGCAAACACAGTTCGACGTGAACGAAAAAAAAACAACTCCATAAAAATATTTAACATTGATACATGTATTTGAAGGTTCATTTGGCTCATGGATGCGCTTTCTTACAAAGTTGAATTTTATTCTGTGGCACTGAAAAAGAGAAAGAGAAACACAACTCCCTCGGCGAATGGTAAAAGCGTCAGTCCAATTGGGTGAAGTCCGGTTCTTCAAGGTCAACCAGTTCTTCCAATGTGTGAGAATTAGAACAGCCTAAACCTTTGCAGCTTCCACATACAGTGGAACACTCAAGTCCATGTTTTCTGCAGGCCCACATTTTTGAATTGCAATCCCCCCTACAGATAGCGAGAGGCGGCTTCTAGAATATGACGTCACGCTCTCTCCAAGCAAAGGCAGCCCAAGATAGAGACTGCCTTTCAACCCTTGACCTCCGCCCCCACACAACTCCATCGCATCGATTCGTGGAAAGTTTAGGCCTAGAATCTGGTTGGGCCCTAATTCGTGGAATCCCAATCTCGGTGACTCGACTTCTAGGCTTAGGCAAGCATCTAAGGTTCGAGTACCCACAATATCAGGTATCCAGCCAGCAAGGTATCGAAGGTATCGAGCCTTGATACCGGATACTCAGTATACTGGATGCTGGTTGGTCTTAAAATAGTATTACTGGCAAGGTATCGAGGTAGCCTATCGTTGTCAATTCATCACGGTAACTCTTCCTACATCTATGTGTCAATTAGTTTGGAAAACCTGCTGAAGAACAAAACACGAGCAGGCTGTTAGTCTGAGCTTGACCTAGTTTATCATGACCACCTCTCTCACGTTCGCGACGCCGTGCAGTGACTGTCCTGGTTCCTTTCATCATCAAGGGGATAAAAAGGGAAGGAGTGATGGAGGGGAAACGCTCCTACTCTGGGTTGCCACAATGGACCTCTATAGGGTTTGATAGGGTCTAGGATGGTTCTGAAGATGGCTTTGGCTGCAGCGTTGATATTTATGTCAACAGCAACAATCTGGCAAGGTATGTAGGTATCAAGCACAGAAGTCCACCTAAAAATCCCTTAGAACTCTGTGGTATCAAGGTATCTAAGTATCAATACCAAGGTACTGGGTACAGGTGATGATGTCATGGTATTGATAGTATCGATACTGGATACTTGAGACTGCCCTTGCCTATCGACTTCGGAAGTTCAGTGCGAATGAGCGAATGAATGAATGAAAAAGATCAAGAAAGATCAGACAAAATTAGGCCTAATGAAGAGAGAAAGATAGGGGCCGAGTTAAAAGCCATTTGATGCAAGGATCATCCAACATGGCCGAGGCAAATAGACATCGTGGAAGAAACGAAACAGACAGGTCGGTCCTCTCGTTTTATGATCCAGATCTAGGTTTTCTATTCTTTTCATTTGGAGTGCTAGATTCAATGTGTTATGGAGACCAATCTAGAATTGAAATAAGTCTAGATCTTCTAGTTTCTCGAGTCTTGATTGGGACTAGGACTAGACTAGTTCTAGATCTAGATTTAGATCTAGAAATCTAGATAATAAAGTTTATCTAGATTCTAGATAGTAAGGGTCTTGACAAGATCGTAGATCGACATTGATCTGAAAAATGATCGGCACAAGTTAAGAATATGGGTCCCGTCTGGTTACTACGTAGCCGCCAATCCGGAAACCTACGGAAGTTGTTCC